>BSBK01005531.1:795000-1042500 GCA_027943335.1 Chamaecyparis obtusa
TTGTTAACCGAGAAGAAGAAAAGAACTAAATGATTAGTTTAGCTGACAAGGATTGATGAGATAGAAAGTACCTTGAAATCAAAGTAATGGATAATGTTTGTTACGAAGATCCACGACTAGCATAATTCAAGGAACATCTAAAGGATGAAATTGAAATGTGTTATTGACACATCAACTGAGGAAGGTTAAAGTGGAAAAATCAACAAAGGAGATTAAGAGGAAAAATCTAAGGATGGAATTAAAATGGTTTACATGTCTATTTAAGAGACCAGAGTTTCACAATGAAACTAATGCCGAAAGAAGGAGACTCTAGAGATTTCATGTGAATAAGTTCCATGCAAGCTTGATCAAACTAGTTAAGGAGAACCAAACTGTAGAGATAATCGAGCATTAGGAAGCTACAACTGAGTGACAGTAAGTTAATGGAAATTGATTAAAATAGAATAGATACATTGATCAAAGGATTTTAATGAGCTTAAGAATGGATCTGATAATCTATAATTGAAGTTGTGTTGTATTTAGATCAAATTGTTGTTATAGTTTAACCATTGTAAATAGACAAATCTCTTAGTAGAGTGGACTTGGAAAGTCTTGTAGTGTCATTCATAGAGTGTACATTTGTTATCCTGTCAACCCCATAGTGAATGTTGGTTGGATGATAACAGTTGGTCTAAAATCCTCTAACAAGGTCACACCTAATAGTGTGTTTATAACCTTTAACAAGGTTGGGTCTTCACCGACCTCACTTCAAAAGAATGAATATTTTTGGGTTGTCGGTCCCAGGTGGTTTTTACCTTAACAGGGTTTCCATGTTAAATCTCTTGTGTACTATTTCATGTTACCAATCTGCAGAAGTTTTTATAATTTGTTTTGGTTATACATTTTGTGATTGGGACTGTGGATAACTAATTCACCCCCCTCTCAGTTATTCTAATTATATATATATATATATATATATATATATATATATATATATGTATATGTATATATATATATGTATATATATATATATGTATATGTATATGTATATATACATATATATATATACATATATATATATATATATATACATATATATATATATATATACATATATATATATATATATATATATATATATATATATATATATATATATATATATATATATATATATATATATATATATATATATATATATATATATACATGCATAATTTAGAAACATGTGCATACGTTTTATCTCCCAAAATTCTCTATGTGGTACCACTTGAGCCATCCTCGATGATGTGCCATCTTCATTTGATGTGAAATATGTCATGCACCATTCGAAAACATCATGTGCATTTTTTATACAAACTTTATTATAATTCATTTGATACTTTTACAGAGCACGTTTGATGCAAGCTCAAACACCATCATGTTCACCTTTTCCATGCCCACTCTCAAAGAAACTCCAGACATGTGGTATGCTTTCATTACGATGATATCTACATAGTGCATAAAATGGTCTAGATGATTTGAACTGTGTAACACATCCATATGACTAAGCATATATGTTTATTAGTTTTTATACGTCTTTCTTTCAAATTTGCAAAAAATTCTAGAAGTAGTGTTCTACATAATGAATGTCATGCTCTTTATCATCACTTATATAAAAATGATATTCCTTTTTGATGACCTGTGCTTTAAATGTTCTTTGAATACCATCCAAATCTAATCGTGTATGTTGATAACACACATGTACCATAATAATAATTTTCTTTGGAAAATAGTATTCTAATTAAATTGCCTATTCATGAACAAAGGAATAGTTTTATGTGAAATTAACAATTGATAGAATAGTTCCAAGTGGGAAATCATCTCTCAGTGTTTGGAATTGTTGTGCTTGCGAATTTTCAAAAAATGCATAATGAATGTAGGGTTGAATGAAATTTTTTAAATTTGTCCATAAATACTCCAATAGTTAATTTTGCTTCAACATATTCTAACATATTTGGATTCTTTCCCAAATTTTGTTTCATTCTTTACATATTTGTAACTCTTGCAATTTACCATATTTGTTACATCGATGTTTTCATTTTCCAAAGGAAAAAGAGCCAAATCAACATATGTTTCACATATTCCTAAATTATGCAGTTTATTTGACTAGACGCATCATCTCTTTTATCACATAAAATGGATGAGATGAACTCACTTCATATAGTAGGAGGAGCATATTTAAAACCATAAGTGTCTTCTACAAAATTTCAAAAAACCTGAGAGTGGAGATCAAATTCAATATGATAATGACAACAAGAAGTTTAAAACACTTTGTTTGTCCTGACATAATATGACTTCAATCTTTCAAACAATGTTTTCCCAATATTTATATTAGGATTTGAACTACAAAATGATACATCCATTTCATGTTGCGTTGTGTCCAACCAATGTTTTGTATGATGTTCATATTGATTAGCTGTAATTCTATGTTTGATAACATCTCTACTATTTGATGAAGGATGATTATTATCATTCCAAAATAATGTGACCAAATTCTTGATTCCCTCATCAATCCTATCAAAATGAGGAGCTCTACACATGATTTCCCAATTGCCTTCCAAGGCACTATCATCCAAAAGCATTCTCCTCTTAACATACTTGATATTGTTTTCCTACTAAAACCAATTTGAGATGAAACTAAAGATATTTGTCTATTTTGGGGCATAGTATTTTTTATTATTGGTGGGTAAAAGCACAATAAGTTGTCACCCTTTTACAAAGGAAAAGGCTAACAAAATCAAAGTTGTTGAACTTCAATAGTATAAAAATGACATTTATGTTTGGAATTTGAAGATGATGTAAACTAATTAAATGTGACAAAATGGGTAAAGTTTATGATTAATATTTTTAATAAATATTTTGAATAAGAATTTTTATATTTTTTTAATTTTAAAGATGATTTTTCAGTTGCTAAAAAATGCTGAAAATTAAGGGTCTAGTTCCCACCAAACAGTTATATGTAAGTAAACATTTTTCCCCCTAATTTCAAAATATTTTATAGATGACGTATATAGCTAGTGCATGAAGAAATAAAATTGGTTTGTGACCTATATTTTATCTTTTATAACAATTCAAATTCCAACTCACTAAAATCGATAGTTTTCATCTCGCATCATATTTTTCATAACAAATCTATCCCAATCAAAAAAAGAAATATATATTCTTAAAGAGGACTCTCTCTTCTAGTGCACCATATGTTTTTCAAATTTATTTAATATGAATTACTATTTTTTGCTTTCTCCAAATCAACATCTCCTTGACTGTTAAAATACCTACTTGCAATATTTTTTAATTATAATAAACTATGTATAATTAAAACACTATAAAATCTATATGAGGATATTCTTGACTCTAATCTCTACAAAAGGGTTATTTTTTATTTTTTTTAAAATATCATTAAAAAGATTAGAAGTTATTGAAACACCACTTTTCTTTTTATTGTAATTGGACACAAAGTGGTTTAAAACATGCATTTAATAAATATTTCCAATTGGAAGAGTTAAAGCACTTATCTAACTTAGCTATAATGAATATAGCTAGACCATATGTTTGACCAAAATTAATTTTTAGTTAGAAATACTAAAATTCAGTTGTGCTGATAAGCTAGCCTAAAAGGTGACACTTGATTGTGCTTTTACTCTGGTAAAAATAGGTTTTAACTGGGGACCTGAAACCCCTTACAACACAGATACAAAAGATAATTCATTAAAACCACCCAAAAAAAATAGGGCTCAGAAAACCAGCCCGCTAGCAGAACTGACCTAAGCACAAAAAATGAGCCTACAACTAGTAAATAAAAAATAAAACCTAGCGACAAAGAACTAGAGAAAGAAGAAAACAAAAAATAAAGAAACTAGGCATACTCCAACAGAGTTGCCTCCATATCTTTTTTATCCTTGGACATTTTGGTACTGGTTGCAATGTGATTTGAAAGCTCTAGAATCCTCTCCTAGATCTTCTTCTTCTTCTTCTTCTTCTTCTTTGATGATCTGGTGCATTTTCTAGGTCCAGACGGATCCTCGTCATCATTGGTATCATCAATTTTAATAGGGGAACCAAAATTTAAATCTTGCTTGATGTTACTAATGCAACCAGCCGTAGTCCCCATAAAATGGTTGGTGTCCATCATGATCTTCTTGAGAGTGGTCTCCAACCTGTCAATCTTCTCCTACATTAAGCCCACCTCATCCCTATTCTCCCCAATTTTGGTCGTGCCATCCAACCAAGCACCCAATCTTTTCTGAATAATGTCTACTTTGGCAGAGAGAGATCTGAGGTTGAGGCTTAGAGTTTTTATCTCATGCAAAAACAATTTGACCAAGAAGAAAGAATACATGGACATCACCTTGGCCGTTTGCATGAAACCAAAAGGAGGGTTAATTTTTTCCTCTAAATCTTCATTGAGGAGTTGAACATTCCTCTCTTGCATATCAACAATTTAAGGAAAGGGACAGTTCAGGAAGAGGATGAAATATCCTTTTCCAAAAGGGTCTCATTACCTCTCACATCATTTTCTTTAATATTCGACACCTCCTTAGTAGCAGGAGAAATGTTTAGAGAAATGGGGACATCATGGTCCATAGAACTTGCATAATCAACCATGACAGGGACCTTCTAACCCCTAGGATCACTCTGATCTCCCGTATCAAACAAAGCCTCAATGTTTTTAATCTCCTCTTCTTCCATTTCACTCCTAGTAGCAGACAAAGAGTCCTTGCTATCATTCTTATGATTTTTTGAAGAAATCCCTTTAAAATCCGAGAATCCCCCAACACTAACCCCCTCCAACTTAGTTTCCATACCACTTTTCTTATCAATTTTCAATTTTTTAGAGGACGATCCCTCCTTAACTGCAGCCTCTGCACCTCTCTTGGCCAAGCTAATGACATGTTCTCCCTCCAGGGGCTGGGGAGGACAAGGGCTAAGAAACACCTTCTTATTAATATTCTCCACAATGAGAAGGATGAGCCCTTCATGCAAATCATCTTATTCTCTTTTCTTTTATGCTCAGCTATGCTCTGCCGAAGGGAAGTAAGCAAATAAAAGGGAAATGAAACCCTAATCTTGTACCTAAAATGATAGAGAAGGACAAAGTGATAAGAATGGGTCCTTTTATACCTCCCATCAAGAGTAATGTATTACATAAAAGCCACCATCACCTTCGACCATATCTTCTTGACACTCAGGACATCATAAAAGCCCCTAGTGTCTTTAGCTAGTTTCTCAACTTCCTCTTCCTCCTTTAGGAAATGATGAATAGCACTATAAGAGACCTTCTTGTCCCTATAAAATTTCATTCCTTTTGAGCTAAGGCCCAAGACCTCAGCAATGAGATCCTCGATAATTTTGACATCCATCCCCCCAATGGTGACCGTGCTTTCCTTCTAACTATCAACAAACTTCTTGGTAACCTCTTCATCAAAACCGTGTAGTTTCTCCATGAAAGTGGTAATCCCTCCTTTTTTCAGCTTTTGCCAAACCTCCTTCTCATCCTTCCACCTCTTGTAGCTCTTGGGTTCATGATGATTTAGGTCGCCACCCATCCTAACTTATCCAGGAGTAGGGCTACAAAGAAACACCAAAAAATATTTGAACATAATGAAAACAATGAAAATGAAATAACATATCACACATCTACAAAACTCGGGTCTTCTTCACTCATTCTTGGGAATGCCAAGACTTTCCATAATGATATAGTCGCCCTTATTGCATTTTTGTCTTGTCATTAATGCTACAGAGATACACCGAATCATCCCTCCTACTGTGAATCTTTTCATACACCACCTTGGCTTTTAAATTGACATTATGTTTATTACTTCCTTTCCAAGTCAGGATACCATCCAATTTGACAACTAGGTTAGCCAATGCGTCCACTGTCCCATTGGCCTCATGATACACATGTCAAATAAGTACTTCTTGAAAAGTATTAATAATTATAACAAAATCCTTGATAATGGATTTGATTGTCCATGATGGATTAGACTTACCCTTGATGGTGTCTAAAATGTTCATTGAATCACCTTCAATCCAAAATTTATTATATTTAGATAAATCAATAATTTTTAAAGTTTGAAGGAGACCCGTCGCTTCTGCCATGTGGTTAGACTTAGTTCCAATGGGGAGAGCCACTGCAATGATGTAGTTAGCCACATCATCCCTTATTATTCCACCACGCCCAAGAGGACCTGGGTTTCCTTTAGAAGCCCTATCAAAATTGACCTTGATCCAAACCTTGGTGGGAGATAACCATAACACATTTTCTTGTGCCAACTAAGAGGTATTGGGAGATTTAGTAGGATTAAGACCAGTAAAAAAATGTAGCATCCAACCTAAAGAAACCTCACTATTCTCCTAGATGCTTCTTTTGATTTTCTCTGCCACCACAATCGGGGGCAACGAGGTGTTTCAGAACACCTTGTCATTGCGTTCTCTCCATATTTTCCAAATGACATATAGAGAAATAAATTCAAGAGGTTCCTTTCAATACGTACTTCAACATTTCTCCATTGGATACAATTATCCTACATGCTACCAACAAAGACCTAGTGTTGGTTCTAGATGCTAAGGACCAAATTCTAGACTTCCCACGAATAAGGATAGGAGAAAGCTAGGTGGAAAGAAGTTTCTTCCTCCTTAAATTACAAGAAGAAATGATTAATGAACATCATCCCTCTCTTTTGAAGGTTATCCAGTGTAAGTATCTTATTCTATAAAACCAACCAATAAAAAAAGTTAATTTTAGGTATCAATCTCTTATTCCAAACCTTAGCCCAGAACGAGGGTGGGTCCCAATGGTTCAAGAGGAGAGTAGTAGCTGAAGAAACCATGTAGGATCTAGAGGGATGAGTGGCCCAAATCACAAAATCCTCCACCCCCATATCTAGCTTCTACACATTGAGATCCAACATCAAAGGATTGAACCTGTCATCCACCTAGTTCAACCCAAGATTGATTGTTCCTATAATTACAAACCCAGGGACCACATCTCTTGTTACAATATTTTATGATGGGATGACCATCAGGGGTGGAAGTGAGAGAAGACTTACCAATCCAGTTATCCTCCCAAAACTTAATACTACATTCATTACCCAGCAACCAATTGAACCCCATGAGAGCAGTACTTCTATCTTTCTAGATGCTATTCCAGATAGAGGAACCCTTAATCCTAGTATCATACTTGAGAAAGTCCATAATGCCCATGAAAAGAAAAAGGTGCTTCTTAAGGATGATTTGGTTCCCCTCCTTCTCACCGCAGATCCACCAAATTTGTTTCCCTAGTAAAACACTATTAATCACCTTAATCAGATGAACTCCCAAACCTCCCCATTTCAATAGTTTGCAAACCTTGTCCTAGGCCACTAGAGCTAGAATTTTTCTATCTTCAACTCCAGACTAGAGAAAGGACCTTTTTATTTTCTCAATAAGATCAGAAAATTTGGAAGGGATTTTGAAAAGACTCAAAGCAAAAACTGGGAGGATTGATTCTCTCAACTAGCATTGGTATCTCTCTTCTTCTCAAAAGAGTTGGGGCTGGAGATTTGATACTATTTGGGACTCTGTCACTGAACCTAAAATTGCTCATTTTTTCTAGTGCTTTCTTTACCATGGCTTACCTTTGGGAGATAGGCTCAGGCATTTGGGGGTTCCTGATCCTAAATGCCTTTTCTGTGGCCACTCTGAGATGCTCATGCACATTTTTTGGTTTTATTGTCATGCCCAAAACTACTGGGTTTGGATTCATGACTTCTTTTCTCCTTTTAGACTTGAACCTTTTTCTTGGAACATGGTCCTACTTGGTGACTCTCCTAGAATGCCTTCCCAGTACACCCAAATATGGCATACCTTCAGGCTAGAAATTTTGTTTACTTTGTGGAAAGATCGAAACACTGTGCTTTTTTCTCATAGTTTTCTAGATATTCATGTCTCTCTTTATGCTAGGGCATGTATTTGTAACAATGTCATGATGCAAATCTAGGTGCAAGAAGATAGAGTGGCCCTTGAGGTTTCCCATTTGTAGGAGTTTCTCCAGCATTGGGGAAATGCCCCTTGTACTCTGGCTTGAGTGCCTCCATATTCTCTCTCATCTGATCGTACGCTACCCAGGGGCTGACATTATAGCTGGAGTTCCTCTGCTAGACATTCTAGGACTCCACGTCAATGGCATTACCGCTCCACCTCTCCTCCTCCTCAGAGGGATGTAGGTTCTGGATGGCCTCATGTGCTTACTTCTATTGCTACTACTTTTTCTTAGTCCTCGGCCTCTGCTAATCAAGACAAGTTCCCTCGCGTGGCGCTGGCTATCTC
Source organism: Chamaecyparis obtusa (assembly GCA_027943335.1). NCBI lineage: Eukaryota > Viridiplantae > Streptophyta > Pinopsida > Cupressales > Cupressaceae > Chamaecyparis > Chamaecyparis obtusa. The sequence goes on from BSBK01005531.1 coordinate 803,326, forward strand.
ACCTAGGCAAGAGGAAGGAGAATTGGAAAAGGAAGATCTAGAAGATGGTTGGGCCATTCCTAATCACCCTCTTGGTCCCAATGTTTTCCAAGGAAATCCTAATGATAAAGATGCTCCTCCCTCTTCTACTACTACTCTCCCAGCTTGAGGGTTTCTCATTTTATATGTTTTTTTGATGAATAGTTATTTGTTTCTGGCCTAAGTGCCATGTGAACTTGTGGGGTGATTTCTTCCCCCAACCCTTTTTTTGTGAATACTGTACTTTAATATTTTTAATATATAAGGCCTTTATTCATAAAAAAAACAAAAATTGGGAGGATTTGTAAAGAGGCTTTTAGGAGAAGGAGTTTACCAGCTTGACTCAAGAGAGCACCTTTCCAACCGACAAGTTTTCTATTAAACCTCTCCACTAAATGGAGCCAAAAATAATAAGTCAGTTTAAAACCTAGGGGGAAGCCAAGATAGGTAATAGGGAGTTCCACAATGGAACAACCAATGTGTCTAGTGATACAAAGTTGTCTATCTGCTGGAGTGTTAATAAAGAACAAAGAGCTCTTCTTTGAGTTGATAGTTTTTCCTATGGCAAATGAGTAAAGGGAGAGGGCTAATAAAGAACAAACTACTCATGGGAGAAGGTATCCAAGGAAGATGAAGGCTTAATACCTTTTATCAGCCCCTTCATGACAAAGCTTTGAAAGAAGCGACCGAGGAATTCGTCCAAAATAGAAAAAATGATGGGAGATAATGAATCACCTTAATGAAGACCTTTGGTAGGTTTTAAAAATCTATAAGAGGACCCATTTATGATGACATCCAAATAAATAGTGCTAATAAGATGGTAGACAAGATGGATAAATTTATCACAAAAACTAAAAGCTTTGAGGACTTTCAGTAGCAAAGATCAATCCACCCTATCATAGGCCTTAGAGAGGTCTAACTTAAGAATAAAAACATAATTTTGGGACCTATGATAGGAATGAATCACTTCATGGACCTTGATGATAGAATCCAAATTTTTTTGATCTAGCACAAAGCCACTCTGATGAGGAGAAATGATTCTGGGTAGAAGAGATAGCAGTCTCAATGTAATCACCTTGGATAAAATCTTATAGATTGAGTTACAGAGCATGATAGGTCTAAAAGCATCCACCATGTCTGTACCAAAATTTTTAGGAATAAGGACGATGAACATAGCATTCAATTCCTTTAGAATGGTTCAAGAACCAAAGAAATCCTTCATCACATTACAGATGTCTAGCCCAACAATATTCCAAAACTTCTAAAAGGAGAAGTGGGGAAAACCATCCAGACCCAGAGACTTGTCACCTTTGAAAGAAAAAAAAGCTCTTTTGATCTCTTTCACCAAGGGGATAGAAATCAGAGACAAGTTAGTACCCTCATCAACCAAAGAGGCTATAGTATCAAGGAGGAGACTTTGGTCATCACCAAATAAAGAACTATATTTAGAAAAAAGAGAAGAAAAGAAATCAACCATGGCTTTAGAGATCTCTTTGTCTTCCCTCACAATACCATCAGGCAGGCGAATGTTGGATATTCTTCTAAAGGCCCTATGCTTGGAAGCAGTCATATGGAAGAAATGAGTATTCTTATCACCAACTTTCAACCACAATGACCTAGATCTTTTTCTCCAATAAAACTCCTCCTTTGAGATAATGTTATGCAAGCTGAAGAGAAGAGATTCTTCTTTGGCTTTCAAAATCGAGGAAAGACCATTCTTTTGGATAGAATCCAGCTTAGCCTTAATAGAGATATTGGACTTGAAGATATCCCCAAAGACCTGTTTACTCTAGGCTTTGATGTTACCCTTAATGTGATTATTTTTTTTGGCTACTTTGAACATATTAGAGCCCTAGATTTGGACATCCCACCAATCTTTAATACTAATCTCAATGTCCGGATGCTCCAGCGAAATCTTCTCAAAGAAAAAGGAAGATTTTCTTGAAGAAGACAAGGGATCTACCACAAATGATATGGGAAAATGATTTGACTCCACCTTAGTAAAATAAGTTAAGGAGCAATAGAAGCTATCAAAATAGTCACCAAAAATGATGGCTCTATCTAGCTTGACCTAAATAAGATCCTTACCGATCCTTCTATTTGACCACGTATAATTCAAACCTTGAAGATCCACATCTAGAAGCCCCTGTCTATTAATCATGTTCATAACATCAAGTCTACCATTAGTCTAACTCTAAGAGTTCACAACCCCATCTTTCTCAATAAAAGATAGAGGGGAATTGAAATCACCCATCAACAGCCAGGGGAAATCCAAAAAAGATAGCTTATGATTCTCAATAACCTTCCAAAATTTATTCCTACCAACTTTAGAATTAGGAGCATAAATATTACTGATAATCCAAATGAAGCTAGATCTAATATGAACAAAATTTATAATAAGGATATTCTTATCCTCATTAAGGATCTCACTTGTAACATTGAAAAGGTTCCAAAAGAAATTTAAACCGCTATATGCACCTTTAGAGCTATATCTAGCCACTCCTCCATTTTTAAAGATTTTAATCTTCTCCACTTTGTCTTTCACAATTTTTGTCTCCAGGATGACAATAAAACCCAGCTTTTGATCTCTGACCAAGCTCACCTACAATGGATGTCAACATAAATCTTCTTGTAATGGTCTTATCTTTAGATCAAGATCGCTTTCCTAGTTGGCTCAAAACTGTGCTAAGATTTTTAATCATATCAGTTTGCATGTCAAAATAATTTCTCTTTTTTAACATTGCATTTGTGCCCAATAATTTTAATGTCCCTTCTAACTTTTTATTTATAAGTACAACTGAAAGCAATTGGGTTTGTCCAAGTGTTTCAAAATTATCAAATTTAGCCAATATTTATCTATCTATCTTATTCATTGACCTCTTCTTAGCAAGACTTAAAATTTGAACATTAGAAAATCATCTCAATTTATCCACATCCATTGTAAGTAAATGATCTAAGTTTCTATAATTAATATTTCTCTTTACATTTTGAGCTAGATCTATAAATTCATCCATACTAGTAGGATCACATGATCTTGACCCTTCTTCGACATCAATTTCTTGAGCTCCCATAGGGAGTGATCCTGACCCTTCTTCAACATACATTTCTTCAACTTGGCTTGACCCTCCTATTTGAGGTTCTCCTTCACCTTGACCATGTTGATTGCAAGATACATGCTAAAAAATGGATCAAATTAGCAAAAAATAGAGCATAGGTCCATAAAATTTGGGCATGTAAAACTAGAGGTCTAGGTCCATACCTTCTTTAGTTTTATAATAATATGTCAATGTAGCTTCATGATTTCTTTGTTCGGTACTAGGTGACCTTTTTCTTGCATATTTAATTTTTCTCTTCTTGTTCACCATTTCTTCACTCCAAAAAATGTCTTCTAAAATTTTGGCAATAATAATTCTCCTCTTCAAAAAAAAGTCCTAGAAAAAATCACCTTACTAGTAATTCTCCTTTCCAAAACATCGTCTTTGATAAAAATATCAATAGCAATTCTCCTCCAAAAAAATAGCTTTTAAAAAATCAGAGCATTAGTAAAAATGTGAATTAAGTTGATTTCCATTGTGTGAAAAATGAAATAAAAAACATTTTCTTTTATACCATACAAAAAAATAAAATATAATTAGCTGACCTAGTTCAGACAAACTAGGACGGGTAAAAGTCCAATGGGGCTTGTTCTTGTCAGACTTTTCCCAAGGTGTCTTTGTGTAAAGAACCCTTCGTGCAAAGCCTTGGAAAAACTTTGTTCAAAGGGGATCTTGATCCGAAGACCCCAAACTTGAAGGTTTTATTAGGAGAAAAAATAACTACAAAAAAATAGCATTTCAAGGCCTAAAACAAAGACCAAACAAGATGATCTTCTGAAACAAAAAATGTCAAATGATGCTACTTGGAGGAATCTTTCTAACGACTATAATTTTAATACATATTGAGTTCATTGTCACTTTCAAAATTTACTTTAATTAAACATAGGTTGTTTGGCCATTCAACAAGTTGTCTCTTCGACGCTTTGGGAAAAATAGTTGTATACACCTAAAAATGGTCGCCTAGACTATTAGCCCCTTTTGCTAAATCATCAATTGCTTGTTCTTGATCAAATCCTAGTTCTATCATTTATTCGATTATTTTCTATGGGCTAACCATCTTATCCTAAGTTTTTATTTATTTAAAAGGAATTCCCTCCCCTTTTAATAAATAAAAAGCCCCCACTTTTCCTCTTATCCTAAGTTGCACAAATAAAGCATTATTCTTATTTTATAAAAAAGGGAAAAAACACTTTTTGTCTCATATGGACACAAAAGTCAACTCCTATTTTCTCATTGGAGGATATTTGTGCACAAGGATTGATCCCTCTTCAAGCTCCACCATTGATTAAATCTTTTCCTCTTAATCTCCATGGTCCATTCTTTCTCATTTCCTTTAAAAGGAGAGCTCTCTTCTTCATTCTAGATCCCCAACTTTTTATGCTAACTTTATGCTGCAGGATTTCTAGGTCACTTTGGAGCTTTTGAAGATTTTGAGCATTCTTAGCATCTATATCTTATTCTTGCATTCTACATCTCATTCTTTCATTCTTAGCTTAGCTTCATATTTATGTTTTCTTAGATTAGCTTCATTTCTATGCTCTAGATTAGCTCACATAGATTAATTAGCTTGGGTTGTAACACTTGCATATTTCCTTTCATAGCTTAGCTTGCATTTCCATTTCTAGCATAGCATTGCATTGCATTTTCATTCTTGATTCTTGAGGATATTGGCATTCTTGCCCTTATCTTCATTGAATCTCCCATTGCATGGTTTACTAGCAAGGTTATAGGCTAAATAGCTCTAGCTGAGAGCATTCTTAAAAGCCCTTGCACTCCATGCCTAGGGAGCTATGGATCGATTTGTGAGGGCTCATTCTTGAATTTCCTTGCATGTAATGATCCATAGAAGTGTGACACATTTATAGAACATCTTTTTGGCGCCCACCGTGGGGCAGAGTAGATAGACTTTGTCCTTTAAATTCTGCATTTTTGTTAATTTCTGTCAATTTTTCGGCAAGATTTTAGCTTAATTTTTAGTCTTTGTTTTTTTGTCTCAGACTATCGCGCGATACTTTCTAGAAGTATCGCATGATATACCTCTGTATGCATGTGTGATACTTTGCTTGTCAGAAGTATCACCTGGCTATAGTAGAGTATATCGCCTGGTCTCGGGCGAACTATCGCCTAGTGTCGGGTGAAATATCGCGTAGACTAATAAGTATCGCCCCAGTATAGTGCGAAGTATCGCGTGATACTGGTGTCTGTACTTGGCAGTGAGCTATTTTTGAGCTATTTTATCTATCTTGCAAGTTTCAGGTTCTCAGCTAACTTTTTGAAATTTTTTGAAAATTTCAGCGTTTTCAAAGTCGTGCCACTCTGGAAAATGGGTGCCCATTTTTTTTGAAATTTTGCAAATGGTATCAAAATTTTAAGTGTGATATATCATTGGAAAGGTCTTTCCAAGCCTAACCCAACCATGATGGTTTCATTTTCAGATTTTATCAAGTTATTTTTGCAGATTATCTGATTTTTTTCATGTACTAATCATTGTTAGATTTTGGATTTTGATTTTCCTAACTCTTGTTGGTCTAACAAGTTGGGTTGTAGGTGCTTCTTGCTTGAAATTTTCTAAAATCACATGTCAAATAGGGCTACTAATGGTTTTTGCATGGCTGCCCTAAGCATAAAAACCAAATCAAGTGCTTGTTTAATTGCTTTCTTTATTAAGTGCGGCATATACTAGTTATTTCCTTTCATAGGCACTTAATACCTTGTTGTAAAAATTTTGAGGTGGTAGGAGAGTATGCTCTTCACCCTTGTGGTGAAACAAAAATCTTGACCCATCTTGGGATTTTGAAAGCAAGGGGGTAATTGAATCTTTGCTTGGTGTGTTTGGGAGAGATTCTTGAGATAGGGGAGTATGCTCTTCACCCTTGTGGTGAACCAAAAACCTTGAACCTCAAGAATTAATCCACTCTTTGTTTAGCTTAGGATCCTTTAGCGGGCCTACTCTTGAGCAATCAAGAGGAACGACCCAAGTGGGGACAACCTTGTCATCATTTTCCTTGGTGGTGAGTGATTCCAACTCACTATAATCTCAAGGCTATCGAGGACACAAAACCTTGGTAGACATAGTACTTATCTTCGCTTGATGTGAGTAACTTGTGGGATTGTGACCATGAGAAAAGCATTAAGCAAGAATGCTTAAGGTACTCTTGAAGCCGCGAGGTCCTAGTCCTTTATGAGGAGCAAGAGGGGTGCTATGAACGGAAACCCTTACTAAAAACCTTAGATAGAAGCCACCTTATTTTAGCCGCTTAGCTTCTTGGTGCAAGGATTGATCCAAGTGGACTTACCCGGATCACCCCAAGACACTCACCATATGTGTTCCTTTGGTTGTGTTTTTGACACTTCCATGACAACGCCAATATCTCTTGTGGGAAACCACTTGGTGTGAGGCAAGGGAACATCAAGTTGTGGGCCACGTTGCTAAGTAATGAGCCTTGTCCTTCTAGGTAGTAATTGCTTGAATTGTCTTCGATTGTGCTATACCAATGTAAACGTTCTCAACATTCAAACAAATGGTAGCATTCATAAGGTTTTCTATTTTGATATCACAAATGCTTGTCTTGGCAAGGTTGCTTTTTCCCTTGTTTCAAGTGTTCTATGACATGTTTGATCACCTACCATTTGCAAACCTGTCTTTTATCTACTATTATTGCTTGTCAAACTGAGAAATTGCACTATCCAACCTTTGAACTTGATCAAAATGCTTTAAAACTGAGAATTTTATGTTCACTGGTCAAAAAATCATACGAATCTGCAATAGTATCGCACGCCTTACTGAGAAATATCACGCGATAGTTCGCGCCCTGCTATTTTATCGCGTGCTTTGCTGAGGCATATCACGCGATAGTTCGTGCCTTCTAGACTATCGCCCTACTAGCCTGGAGTCTATCGCCCAACCATACTGCAGTCTATCACCTGGCTTAAAGTGAAGTATCGCCCGAACTGAGAAGTATCGCCCTATCTACCTGGAAAGTATCACCCAGAATCTTTTTGTTGTCCTGTCATTGCTGTAATTTGGAGTGGCTAAACTTGCACTTTAACCTGTCGTAGAGTGTTTTTTTCTGTTCTTACCTGAAACTGGTTTGTTATCTACATGCTTAGATTTGTTCTAGACTGAAACAAATGAGCTAAAACTATTGGGTTTGAGTTTAACGAATGCTACTCTTGATCACTTGTCGCATCACGGTTACCTCTCTAGCTACTTTCTTATTGAGCTTCTTGCTCATTGCTCGGCTTTAGTCAATTGATTGCTGTAAGTGCTTGAGCACTTTTGACGAGCCATCTCTCTATTCTTCTACTTTGAAAAGTGATCTTTATTATCTTTTCTTATCTCAAATCTAAGAAACTTTGTCTCATTCTATTAGTCAACCAACATCTCTTTTCATGCCGGTTACAACTCGGTCTCAATTTGAGCAGGAGAGTCGTCCTTCATTCAATAATACACAGTTACCTTCTCCAACTAGACATTCCAAAGCACCCATTAGCAATGATAGTTCTAGTTCTGACCAATCTGAGAAATCTAAGGCTACACCGTGGTACAAAGGAGGTTTCCTCTTTTCCACGTTCAAGACTCCCAAAAACACAGACAGTGTCGCACTCACTTTGACTGAACAAGAAAAGTTTCAACTCTTGCAAGAACACTTTGAACGTAAGGATAATCAAGCGCACTTAGACAAAGAACACAATCAACAATGGATGGATGCTACTAGGTGCATGGCTTATAGAGGGACATTTCATGAGCAACCTGAGACTAGTAATCATGAGCATAGACCTCTTTTTAACAATGGCAACAATGACAACAACACGCCACCAAGATCTCCTCCAAGGCCAACTTTTGCTATGCCTTCTTCACCACCTAGACCTCCTCCCTCTCAACATGAGGCAGAGGCTAATGATGAGATTTATAGTGAGGATCTTATGAGATGTGAACAAGATGTGGATTTCCAACGAATGATGCATAAGCTTTTAGAGCGTAATGGTGATCAATATTTTCAATATATGACTTCTAGAGGATACAAGCTTCCTCCCGGCTATGATGTTAGACAAATTGTCCAACAAAGAGTACCAACTAAATTGGAAGTCCTTCAAGAAGAGTTACGTCGGACAAATCAACGCCTTACCCAAATGGCATTAGAAAGAGAGCCTCCAAAGGTCTCTTTTGTAGAATCAATTTATGCTCTTCCTTTTGATAAAGATCTATACATGGTCCCGTTTCCTAAGGATATTGAGGTTCCTAAATATGACAAATATGATGGAAATGGTGACCCTCATGACCATGTGCGTCATTTTTATGCTCTTAGTATGGACTTTCTTCATGAATACACATATCTCCTACGCTTATTCCCTCGAAGCTTAAGAGGTCAAGCTTTGGAATGGTTTGCGAAATTGACACCACCGCTTAAGACTTTTGATGAGTTAGCTCAGCGATTTACCCAGCAGTACTCTTACAACATCCAACAACCTATCACTGTGATAGATCTCGGTAATCTAAGACAACATCAAGGTGAGCCATTTACAACTTACTTACAATGTTGGAGGTCATTGTATTCTCGATATCCTCGTCAGCTACCCGAAAGAGAAAAGATTGACCTTTTCGTCAACACACTTGTGCCTGAGCTATTTTATGATCTAAGGAAGCAACTGTTCTCCTCCTTCCATGACATGGTTGAAAGTGCATATCGGATTGAGGATGTAGCTATAAGAAAAGGGGATATTGTTATTAATAAAGATGCTAAAGGCAATGGTAAAGACAAGAAAAAACCTTGGAATAAGAACAAGTATGTTGTTAATGATGGGGTTGTTGATGCTCCTAAAGTTAAAGAGCCCACTTTCAATCTCTCCAATGCTATCTATGCAGCAAAACAACAAGAAGCTAGCAACACTCACAATGCTCCTAAACCTCAATATGCAGATAAGCCTAAGAAGTCATTTCGAACGCGAGTCTATACCAAGTTGGCAGAACCTTACGATGTGATCCTTAAGACTTTGGTTGACAATGGATATCTTACGCTTCCTGATAAACCTGGTAACTGGGATCCGATAAATAAGCCTGATTGGTGGAGAGAGGATCATTACTGCCATTATCACAGAAACAAGGGACATCCAACAGACAATTGTTTTAGGCTTAAGGATGATATTTAGGATCTTATTGAGAACGGCACAATCTCCACTGATGGCTTAACTAAAAATTCTGATCACACAGCTTTCAAATATCCTCTACCTAAGCATGATAAGGGCGAAACCTCTCAAACACATAAGAAGAATCATGATGCAAAGATCAATTACACGTATCCTTCTAATATGCTTGTGATTAACATGGTAGAGCCCATTGAGAGTGTTCTAATGATGAGGTCTCAAGATGATAATAACACCAATCATGGTAAGCCAAAGTTAGTCTTGCAAACACATGGTAGTTCATCTTCCCGAAGTGAGACACTAAATGCTGTTACTAGGGGGCAAGCCAAGATTGTCCTTAAAACTATGCAAGATCCCAAGCAAGCTTTGCCTTCCAAACAAGAGGCTCCTTCAACCACCCCTAGCTACGATCTTGTCCAACATTTGCAAAAGACACCAGCACAGATATCTATCCTTGAGTTGCTTTGGTTATCCTCTTCGCATAGAGAGATTCTTGATGAGGCTCTATGTACAACACGTGTTCCCAATGACATTGCTCCAGATCAATTTCAGGCTATGGTCAACCACATTTCATCTCTACTATCTCTCTCCTTTTCTGTAGAAGATGACATATCTATTGCTCACCCACATAATCTAGCTTTACACATTAAAGTTCTAGTCTACAATACCCGAGTCCGCCGAGTCCTGATAGACAATGGTGCAGGGTTAAATATTGTTTCTTTCAATGTCATACAACAATTGGGTTTGTCAGAATTGGCTGTGGATTCCAAGAAGAAGATTACTATAAAAGCTTATGATGAAGTGGAAAGATCTTCCAAAGGTCTTGTCACGCTGCCTGTCCGAGTGGGCCCTATCACGAAAGATATTAGCTTCCAAGTATTGGACATCCCACTTGCATATAACATTCTTTTGGGTCATCCTTGGATCCATGACATGCAGGCTGTTCCTTCCACTTATCATCAGTCGGTTAAATTTCCATACAATGGCACTGAGGTTGTGATTCCTAGAGACCATACTATTGCTATCAATGCTCTTGCTGCTACTGAAAAATTTGCTCCTCATAATGAACCTTTTGTTGATCCTAGTACGTCTCTAGCTACTGCTAAGAAATAAATTAAGATGATGAGCCTTGGTATGGGTGAATATACACTGGGTTCCTTTGCTTCTATACCTATTTCTCCTAGGTCATATGGGAGACCTTCTGATCAGATGAAGCCTTCCACTTCTGCTATGGTGATCTTTGATACCTTTGTTCCTTCATCCGTTCCTTTAGAAGAAAAAAGAGAAGAACAAGCTATTCAAGAGTGGATCTATAGAGAGGATTCTAGAAATACTCCCATGCTCAGTAATTCAGACACAGATACAGATGAGTCACCGCTACACACTATGGCTCAAATGGGAGATGATCTTCCTTCTACTTCACTCCTTTGGGGAGAAGAATGTATATCTACTGATGATATGGCTGAGGCCTCTATGTCTAGAACCTATGTGCCTAAAGAATCATTGCACTATGATAGACAACATCGCAACATTGCACGACTGCTACAAAGAGGTGATCTCTCACATAATGACATGAGTATCTCTACTTCTCGGCATCTTAAGCCTCTTCTAGAAGATCCTCCCATGCCAGATATGGATGTTGATGTGGTTCATACCTCTCGTAACCCACCTAACATGGTTGATGGGTCTTGTGTGGGGTCTGATGAGTTTGTTCCTCATATTGCCTTAGTGGACCACGTTGGTTCTTCTATGAAAAGTCTAGATCTAGCTACTTTTGGAGCTTACCCTATAGGCTCAACCTCTCTTGTTACCAGAGATGACACCCCTTGCATAAATGCTATTGAACTAGTCACTTCATTTCATCTCGCATCAACACCTGTTACTTCTTCCACCAGCGAACTAGCAACAAAAAAGATCGAATCAGCAATCAAGCATCACAGTCATCAAGTCAAAAGAAAAGAGCAATGGTCGGATGGTGAAAATCACATTGTGGCACTGTCCGAACCTAAGAAAAGTAAAAATAAAAATTTTCTCAAAAATAATGATTCTCAAATAAAAGATGACAAGTTGATTCTCTACAAAGAAATGGTGAAATTCTTCAAGCATGATCTCATATCTGTTATACTTCAGCCCATTCCTAGAGCTAAGAACAAAGTTAGTAATGCCTTGGTTACTTCAACATCCATCTTACAAATGAAAAAGCATAAATTTTGCTTCAAGTTCCTGGTGGATGAATTACGCTATCTTGCTCACAAATCTTACAATCCTACCATCTTTTCATATCTTCCACCTCATATTCCTCTTGCAAATCCACCACGCCATTCCTTCCACCATCCCTTACACTTTGCCTTTGTCTCTGGTGACTTGTATAGGAAGGGTCTAGACGGAACTCTCCTTAAGTGTCTAGAAATAGAGGAGTCAGAAAAAGTGCTAGCTGAAATCCATGATGGCATATGTGGATCACATTCTAACAATCCTTCGCTAGCTCAGACATTGCTTAGGGCTGGTTATTATTGGTCAAACTCGTTGAGACCTCCTATCACCATAGTTGCAGCATTTGGGCCTGGGGCATATCAGTTCTCTACATCAGAGGAAGCAGATTCTTGATGCCCATTTCTGTCTGGGGCATTCTTTGTACATATTTTATGATCCTGAAAAAATACCAAAAAAATTCATATATGATGCTGAAAAAATCCAAAAAAAAATCAAAAAATTCAAAACATCAAAAAAAAATCAAAAAATTGAAAAAGTGCCTTGGTGAAAACCTGGAAACAAGCGCCTTGGTAGCGAAAATTAAAAAAAATTATAAAAAGTCCTAAAAAAAAAATTAAAAAAAATTGCAATAAATCTATCAAGTGGTGAAAACCTAGAAACAGGCGCTGCTTGAGACCCTTTACACCTATGTCTATCAGTCTTGTGTGGCACTCCTTCACTTCACTTCTCACTTTGCCTCTCCTAGCCTGGAATTGGCTCTTGTCTTAGTCTAGGGGGCATACGTTGTTTTAAGCTTATCTTGGGTCTCTTTGTGCATCTGGGTTTCTTAGGCACCTCGCAAATGGTGTTTTTCAACACCACCCCAATTGTGTTTTTCAACACTACCCTAGCATCGAGTATTTCTCCACACTTATTAGATATCCTACCTGCAGTCTAGATGATGTAATATTTCTCACTGGCAGATGCGATACTCAAAGCTTGACTTGTTGAGATTTGTTTGACTTTATTTCTTTGTGTGTTGTCTATGATGATTTCTTTGCTGAGTGTTCTCCCCCTATGATCATTTTCGATGATGCATAGCTAGAAGACTGAGGGGATGAGAACATGTTTTATTTCTTTTTCTGCTTGTGGGTATATTTTGTTGGTCCTAACTGTCATGAGCATTTATGCTGGTCTTACTTGACACTATGGACCTACAAGGTATTATCCTTGACTTTTTTGCAAGTGCATGCTTATAGTCATCTTGACTTTCTTGTGTCTTGATGCGAGCATAATCTTGCTATATCAAACTTAGGGAACCTCACTGCACTAGTCATCTTGACCTCCATGTCTTTGATGCCTAGGTGGGATTTCCACATTTCTATCTGATATAGATCATATTCAGATCCACATAGTTATGCTAGTGTGTATTGTATGATCTTGCGATGCCACCAATAATGCTCAATGATGAATATTAGATGTCTATTGGCTTTATGACCTTGCAAGTAAACCACTTTTCATGTAGCTTGCATTTCTAAGTTCATGTTAGTTTAGTCTTGCATCTTGCATATGGAGAGAGCTCTCCTTTATCTTTCATGGACTTGTTAATCAATTGCGCTCACCTTTCACTTCTTCTCGATCATGTCTTTCACTTCTGGTCTTTCATATCACATCATTTTCCTTTCATTTCAGGATCAAAACCAAAATTTGAGTTCCCCTTGATTATTCCCGTCGCCTTTCTCCTTATGCGTAGTTGGCTAACCTTTTGAGGCTTGATCCTTCGATCCTCTCTGGGGCATTCTTCACCTCTTCATCTCCATCTCTCTCACCCTTCTAGTCTTTCATTCACTTTCAAATCCCAAGTTCAAATTCTTCCCCTCCATGCTATTTTCAGGTTGAGGGACCGCTTGGTTCGTGCCCCAGGTCCCATGTGTGGGGCATATCTTCACTGCTTGATGGTTGTTCTATTCTTTCATCTTCGATTATGATTTCTAGTGATTTGATCATGTCTCTCTTGCTTCTGCTTTCCCTCTACTTGGATTTCACTTTCGATCCTGAGGGGGCAAACACATCATATCTTATTGGCTATCTCTTTCCTAAGTGTTCAGTACTGTCGCTACCAGGCTAATCATGCAGGATTTGCTATCTCTCTGCACTTCATTCTTTGGAGTCAGACCGCTTGCCTTCTTGGCTAATTTGAGTTGTTTTGTGATCCCAAATCGATCTCACATTTTAACTTCATTCTTTGACTACATGTGTTCCCAAATCGATCACACATTAGTCAAAGAGGGGCAAATGTATACACCTAAAAATGGTCACCTAGACTATTAGCCCCTTTTGCTAAATCATCAATTGCTTGTTCTTGATCAAATCCTAGTTCTATCATTTATTCAATTATTTTCTATGGGCTAACCATCTTATCCTAAGTTTTTATTTATTTAAAAGGAATTCCCTCCCCTTTTAATAAATAAAAAGCCCCCACTTTTCCTCTTATCCTAAGTTGCACAGATAAAGCATTATTCTTATTTTATAAAAAAAGGAAAAAACACTTTTTGTCTCATATGGACACAAAAGTCAACTCCTATTTTCTCATTGGAGGATATTTGTGCACAAGGATTGATCCCTCTTCAAGCTCCACCATTGATTAAATCTTTTCCTCTTAATCTCCATGGTCCATTCTTTCTCATTTCTTTTAAAATGAGAGCTCTTTTCTTCATTCTAGATCCCCAACTTTTTATGCTAACTTTATGCTACAGGATTTTTAGGTCACTTTGGAGATTTTGAAGATTTGGAGTATTCTTAGCATCTACATCTTATTCTTTCATTCTACATCTCATTCTTGCATTCTTAGCTTAGCTTCATATTTATGTTTTCTTAGATTAGCTTCATTTCTATGCTCTAGATTAGCTCACATAGATTAATTAGCTTGGGTTGTAACACTTGCATATTTCCTTTCATAGCTTAGCTTGCATTTCCATTTCTAGCATAGCATTGCATTGCATTTTCATTCTTGATTCTTGAGGATATTGGCATTCTTGCCCTTATCTTCATTGAATCTCCCATTGCATGGTTTACTAGCAAGGTTATAGGCTAAATAGCTCTAGCTGAGAGCATTCTTAAAAGCCCTTGCACTCCATGCCTAGGGAGCTATGGATCGATTTGTGAGGGCTCATTCTTGAGTTTCCTTGCATGTAATGATCCATAGAAGTGTGACACATTTATAGCACACAATAGTAACTTACAAAAACAAATTCTGAAAAATGTGTAGGAAAAGGTTATTTGTGTTACCTTTCTATCAAAAACAAAAAAATGAATTTCGATATATACAGATCAAGTTAGAGCGATCCAAAAGAAACTATATCTAAATTATAGTTACTCTCACTTTAAAACTTAATAAAGTATGAAATATTGGACCAAAATGAATGAAACCAATTTCATCCATTAGATATTGAAGTTCAGAATATAACCTTGAAATAATTACATCATCATCATTTTTGAAAAAATAGTTATGCTTATCCAAATGACATCCACTCCTTAAAAAACATTGTTTTTTCACACAAAACACTTTTCAAAGGAGAAAAAATATAGATTCAAATAAATTTTAATTTAAAAAAAATAAAAAAATTTAGAAACTAGAAAGAAAATTCTAAAAGACTCTAGTTTACATCGTCTTCAAATTCCTAATAGTTTTGCGACAATAAGTATTCGAAAGTGAATTTTTTTTTTTTTCAAAATGCTGATCTGATTGTCAAAGTTGCCCAAAAAATGGGACAAACTATTGTGGGACCACCCACAAATTAGTTTCAATATCATTATCAACTTCAACACAAATGTTAGAGATATCAATTTTTGAATTCTTACCTTCTTAAGCATAAAACAAGCAATCTTCTACTTTTGACTCATCATCTAAAATACTAGCAATTTCATTCTAATAATAAGCCTTCTTATTGAACTTCTTAAACTTCTACTTAGGACCCTTCTTTGGACATGTAGTAGCCAAATGACTGATTTTACCACATCTAAAATATTTTATGGGTAACATACCTTTGTACTTGTCGATACCTTTCTCCAATCTCATTGCAACGTTTGCTTCAAATTATTCGTCATCATTACCATATAAGGATCTTATTTTGATTTAGTTGCATTGAAAGCTATCTCAGATCTTCTCTTCACTCTTCAAAACTTTCTTAGCTCAAATATTGTCAAGGAAAAAACACCTGTTCTTTAATAAAATTCTTCGGGTCATACACCTCCCCTATAGCCAAGATCTTGTCACTATAGCTATCTGGTAATGTAGTGAGAAATTTTTTCATGAAATCCTCATCAGTAATGGTGTCTCCTTGGTTCTTGATGCAAGGAGGGACATGAAAAGCTAGGGCCAAGAGCATGCCTAACTATCTAACCACCTTGTAGAGTAAACACAATGGAAGAAACAACACAGAGAACAACACCAAGGAGAGAAGGAAGAAAAAATGTTTTATTAATTCTTCCAATTAATGCATACATTCTCGACTGTGAGCCCTTATGGGTTATGACCCACAAGATTTATGTATATCTATCTATCACACTACCTCTTCTAAATTATTGATTGAGTGCCTACATCTAAACATCCTAATCTATACTTGCCAAAATGGCTTACCGAAGATTCTAGATCATTAAATAATAGAAGGCCAACCACAAAATGGTCTGCACACATCCCAATACAAGATCCCAATCATTAAATTCATGACCTAAATTAAATAGAAAAGTCAGCTCTAACTAAGAACCAAACACATACAAAATTGTTCAAAGAAAATCTTAGCATCAGCAAATAACAGGCTCACTTGGCATAGGAAGGAACGCTCGGCCAACACTGGACAACTCGGCACGCATAGAAAAATTGGTCAACACTAGACAACTCAACACACATGAACACTCAAAAAATAATGCAACTTGACACATATTGGCAGGATGGACAAAAATGAGCAGGATAGCAAGGCAACCTAGGATGCTCCTGCATCAGACAACTGGGGTTGAAAGAAATGATTCTCCTAAATCATTGATATGTCACAAACTGAGTTGAATCCAACTTAGATCGAGAAATCCATGTAGCATTTTCAACTATTCTATTCTTCCACTTCATTGGAAATATTCATAGTAATCATTTCCTCTTGTGCTTTTACCAATCCTCTAATCCAATATTTTCTCAACCTCTTCAACATGCTTCTTAGGATAATCATTTGGTATAAAAACTTCATCATCTGACTCATGATACTTATGCAAATTAGGGTATGTGCAAGATCATGAGGGGCCAAACTATGCCCTTAAGTGGCAATGAAAAATCAGCAAATCAGGGTTAGTCAACTTGATGTGAAAATTTGAACTAGCTAGCAACCTAATACCAAAAAGTTGTAAGAATAGAATCTGTAGGAAATTGAATGTAGTTTCTAAACTACTAGGCCTTTTCTAAAAAAAAATTAATATAATTGGTGAAAAGTATATATTTCAATGCAGCAATACAAAAATTTAAGGAAAAAAATAAGAAGTAGGTGTGTGTCTGACCACCTTAATCATGATCAAATGATAATATTTTTTTATAAGATTTAATATATAAGTAGTAGACTCATGCCCAGATGTGACGCATATTTTTTTTATAATTTTATTCTAAAAAAATAATAAATAATGAATTTTCTTCTATAACGTTTTCATAATAAAAAAATCCCATGTTTGACCACCTTAACTCAATAACAAAATTCAATTTTATTTTTGTTCCTTATAGTAGGCGAAGCATAGAATGTGATGCATTTTTTGGATTTCAAAAATGTTATACTATCTGAAAGTTATAGTCATTTTTCAATCAATATATAAATCAGCACTTTAGAGGTAACTCAATTAGAAAATAAATAATAATTACTTACCGAATTCAAAATTTGACAGCAATTATATCGATAGAAAACTGATAATCTTCTTAAAATACCATTTTCATTTCATCAAATTCGGGTGAAAAAAAATTTATCAGCTACATGGTCGAAGTCTGGAACTCAGAGAAATAGGGGAAAACCACATTTTTGTGACATTTGAAGAGTTTACTAGGTAGGTTTGGTGCACAAAGCAATACTGAGCCTAATTGGGTACCCAAAAATGGCGGCAAAATTTTGAATTTTAAATTTTCCCTCCCCTTTCTCCCTCTTAATTTATTTCCAACCCCTTTCTCCCTCCAATTTCTCCATACTTGAATATATTATATATCAAAAATTATATATTAGATTATATATTATATATATTAAATATTACATAATATCTATTATATATAAAATATTATATAATATACATTTTACATTAAATATTATATAATATATATTAATATGTATTTTACAATATATCACATGATATCTTCATATTTAAATTGTATGTAATATATATTTTATATTATAATATAAATATTAATATATATATATATGATATGTATTATATATTATTTATAAAATATTGTTGTATATATAATAAAACCAAGTATAGTATATATATAATATATATATTATATAGGACATATTAATATATAGCTTCATTACACCAATATAAGGCATCCAAAAGGTTTCCAAAGGGGTCATAGAGGGTTCCTAAGGGTCCTAAGGCTTGAGAAAGTGTACTAGGACCCATTAGGTCCCAGTGTAACACCTAACAACATATTAGAGCACTCAATTGTGTCCCAAGGGGTCGTACGACCCCTTGGGACTTACTTTAGTGTTGAAATGTGTCAAAAGGGGTCATGGGAACTTCATAGGGGTCCTATTACACCTTATCACATGTTAGGACCCCTAAGAAGTCCTCATGACCCCTTTTGACACATTTCAAAACTTAAGTTTGTCCTAAGGGGCCGTATGACACCTTAGGACATACTTGAGTGTTCTCATGTGTCGAAAGGAGTCAGCGGGACTTCCTACAGGTCCTAGTATGCCATATCATGCATTAGGACCCCTAGGAAGTCCCGATAACTCCTTTTGACACATATCTAATGTGTCAAAAGGGGTCATGGGGACTTCCTAGGGGTCCTAACCTGTGATATGGCATACTAGGACCCGTAGGAAGTCCCCATGACCCTTTTTGACTCATTTCAACACTCAAGTGTGTCCCAAGGGGTCGTATGACCCATTAGGACACACTTGAGTCTTCTAATGTGTTGCAAGAGGTCATGGGCACTTCCTAGGGGTCCTAGAATACTTTATCACATGTTATGACCCCTCGAAAGTACCGATGACCCCTTTTGAAACATTTTAATAGTCAAGTGTGTCCCAAGGGGTCAATGAATCCTTAGGACAAACTTGAGAGTTCTATTGTGTCAAAAAGGGTCATGGGGACTTCCTAGGGGTCCTAACGCATGATAAGGCATACTAGGACCCCTCGGAAGTCCCCCTCACCCCTTTTGACACAACTAGCACTCAAGTGTGTCCGAAGGGGTTGTATGACCCTTTAGGACACACTTGAGTGTTCCTATGTGTCAAAAGGGGTCATGGGGACTTCCTAGGGATCCTAGTATGCCTTATCACATGTTAGGACCCCTATGAAGTCCCCATGACCACTTTCAACACATTTCAACACTCAAGTGTGTCCCAAGGGATCATATCACCCCTTAGGACACACTTAAGTGTTTTCATGTGTCAAAAGGGGTCATGTGGACTTCCTAGGGGTCTTAGTACGCCTTATCATGTGTTAAGACCCCTGGGAAGTACCAATGATCCCTTTTGACATATTTCGACACTCAAGTGTGTCCCAAGGAGTCGTATGACCGCTTAGGACACACTTGAGAGTTTTAATGTGTCAAAATAGGTCATGGGGAATTCTTAGGGGTCCTAGTATGCCTTATCATGTGTTAAAACCCCTAGGAAGTTTTAATGACCCCTTTTGACACATTTCAACACTCAAGTGTGTCCCAAGGGGTCATATGACCCCTTATGATACACTTGAGAGTTCTAATTTGTCAAAAGGTGTTATGGAGACTTCCTATGAGTCCTAACACATGATAAGGCATATTAGGACCCCTAAGAAGTCCCGATGATCCCTTTTGACATATTTCAACACTCAAGTGTTTCCCAAGGGGTCATTTGACCCATTAGGACACACTTGAGAGTTCTAATGGGTTGAAAGGGGTGATGGGGACTTCGTCAGGTTCCTAACACGTGATAAGGTGTACTAGGACCCCTAAGAAGTCCCCATGACCTCTTTTGACACATTTTAACACTCAAGTATGTCCCAAGAGGTCATATAATCTCTTAGGACACACTTGAGTGTTATCATGTGTCAAAAGAGGTGATGGGGACTTCCTAGGGGTCCTAGTATGCCTTATCATGTGTTAAGACCCCTAGGATGTATCGATGACCCCTTTTGACACATTTAAACACTCAAGTGTGCCCCAAGGGGTCATATGACATGTTAGGAAATACTTGAGTGTTGAAATGTGTCAAAAGGGTTCGTGGGGACTTCCTAGGGATCCTAGTATGCCTTATCACATGTTACGACCCCTAGGAAGTCCCCATAACCCCTTTCAACACATTAGAACTCTAAAGTGTGTCCTAAGGTATCATACAACCCTTTGGGACACACTTGAGTGTTGAAATGTGTCAAAAGGGGTCATCGGTACTTCCTAGGAGTCCTAACATGTGATAAGATGTACTACGATGGCTAAAAAGTCCCCATGATCCCTTTTGACACATGAGAACACTCTAGTGTATCCTAAGTGATTATACAACACCTTGGGACACACTTGAGTGTTGAAATGTGTCAAAAAAGGTCATGGGTAATTTCTAGGGGTCTGAATATGCCTTATCATGCATTAGGACCCCTAGAAAGTCTCCATGACCCCTTTCGACACATTAGAACTCTCAAGTGCATCCTATGGGATCATACAACCCCTTGGAACACACTTGAGTGTTGAAATGTGTCAAAAGTGGTCATTGGGACTTCCTAGGAGTCCTAACATATGATAAGGCATACTACAACCCCTAGGAAGTTCCCATGACCCCTTTTGACACATGAGAACACTCAAGTGTGTCCTAAGGTGTCATACGACCCCTTGGGACACACTTGAGTGGTGAAATATGTCAAAAGGAGTCATGGGGACTTCCTAGGGGTCCTAGTATGCCTTATCATGCGTTACGACCCCTAGGAAGTCTCCATGACCCCTTTTGAGAGATTAGAACTCTCAAGTGTGTCCTAAGGTGTCACACGACCCCTTGGGAAACACTTGAATATTAAAATGTGTCAAAAGGGGTCATGGGTACTTCCTAGGAGTCCTAACACGTGATAAGGTGTACTAGGGTGCCTAGGAAGTCACCATGACCCCTTTTGACACATGAGAACACTCAAGTGTGTCCTAAGAGATTATATGACCCCTTGGGACATACTTGAGTGTTAAAATGTGTCAAAAGAGGTCATGGGGACTTCTTAGGGGTCCTAGTACACCTTATCACGTGTTAGGACACCGAGGAAGTCCCCATGACCTCTTTCAATCCATTAGAACTCTCAAGTGTGTCCTAATGCGTCAAACGACCCCTTGGGACACACTTGAGTGTTGAAATGTGTCAAAAGGGATCATTAGAACTTCTTAGGGGTCATAACATGTGATAAGGTGTGCTAGGACCCCTAGGAACTGCCCATGGCCCTTTTCAAAACACTAAAAAACTCAAGTGTGTCCTAAGGTGTCATACACAAGCTTGAGACACAATTGAGTCTTGAAATGTGTCAAAAAGGGTCATGGGGACTTCCTAGGGGTCCTAGTACACCTTACCATGTGTTAGGACCCCTAGGAAATCCCCATGACCCATTTTGACATATTAGAACACTCATTCATGTCATAACAGGTCATACGACTCCTTGGGACACACTTGAGTGTTGAAATGTGTCAAAAGGGGTCATGAAGACTTCCTAGGGGTGCTAACACGTGATAAGGTGTACTAGGACCCCTAGGAAGTCCCCATGACCCCTTTTGACATATTTGAACACTCAAGTGTGTCCCAAGTTGTCGTATGACACCTTAGGACACACTTGAGTGTTCTCATGTGTCAAAAGGGGTCATGGGCATAGGAAGTGCCCATGACCACTTTTGACATATTTCAACACTCAAGTGTGTTGCAAGGGGTCGTATGAACCCTTAGGACACACTTGAGAGTTCTAATGTGTCAAAAATGGTCATAGGGACTTCCTAGGGATCCTAACATGTGATAAGGCATACTAGGACTCCTAGGAAGTCCCCATGACCTCTTTTGACATATTTCAAGACTCAAGTGTGTCCCAAGTGGTTGTATAATGCCTTAGGACACACTAGAGTGTTCTCATGTGCCAATAAAGGTCATGGGGATTTCCTAGGCATCCTAGTTTGCCTTATCGCATGTTAGGACTCCTAGGAAGTACTGATCACCCCTTTTGACACATTTCAACACTCGAGTGTATCCCAAGGGGTCATATGACACCTTAGGAAACACTTGAGACTTCTAATGTGCTGAATGGGGTCATGGGGACTTCCTACGGGTCCTAATACATAATAAGGCATACTAGGACTCCTAGGAATTCCCCATCACTCCTTTTGACACATTTCAACACTCAAGTGTGTCCTAAGGTGTCATACGACCCCTTGGGACACACTTGAGTGTTGAAATGTGTCTAAAAGAGTCATCAATACTTCCTAGGGGTCCTAACACGTGATAAGGTGTACTAGGACCCCTAGGAAGTCCCCATCACCCTTTTGACACATGAGAACACTTAAGTGTGTCCTAAGAGATTATATGACCCCTTGGGACACACTTGAGTGTTGAAATGTGTCAAAATAGGTTATGGGCACTTCCTAGGGGTCCCAGGATGCCTTATCATATATTATGACCCCTAGGAACTCCCCATGACCCCTTTCGACACATTAAAACTCTCAAGTGTTTCCTAATGGGTCATACGACCCCTTGGGACACACTTGAGTGTTGAAATATGTCAAAAGGGGTCATCAGGACTTCCTAGGGGTCATAACGTGGGATAAGGAATACTAGGACCCCTAGGAAGTGCCCATGACCCCTTTTGACACATTAGAACACTCAAGTGTGTCCTAAGGTGTCATACAACCCCTTGGGACATACTTGAGTGTTGAAATATGTCAAAAAGTGTCATCAAGACTTTCTAGGGGTCCTAATATGGCTTACCACATGTTAGGACCCCTACGAAGTCCACATGACCCCTTTTGACATATTAGAACTCTCAACTGTGTCATAAGGGGTCATATGACCCCTTGGGACACACTTGAGTGTTGAAATGTGTCAAAAGGGGTCATGAAAACTTCCTAGGGGTACTAACACATGATAAGTCTTACTAGGACCACTAGGAAGTCCCCATGACCCCATTTGACACATTAGAACTCTCAAGTGTGTCCTACGGGGTCATAGGAATCCTTGGCACACACTTGAGTGTTGAAATGTGTCAAAAGTGATCATCAGTACTTCCTAGGGGTCCTAACGCATGATAAGGCATACTAGGACCCCTAGGAAGTTCACATGACCCCTTTTAACATGAGAAAACACTCAAGTGTGTCCTAAGGGGTCATATGACCGCTTGGAACAAACTTGAGTGTTGAAATGTGTTGAAAGGGGTCATGGGGACTTCATAGGGGTCCTAATGTGTGATAAGGTGTACTAGGACCCCTAGGAAGTCCCCATGACCCCTTTTGACACATTTCAAAACTCAAGTGTGTCCAAAAGGGTCATATGACACCTTAGGACACACTTGAGTGTTCTA
Source organism: Chamaecyparis obtusa (assembly GCA_027943335.1). Lineage (NCBI taxonomy): Eukaryota > Viridiplantae > Streptophyta > Pinopsida > Cupressales > Cupressaceae > Chamaecyparis > Chamaecyparis obtusa. Next base: position 826,524 of record BSBK01005531.1, read on the forward strand.
ATGTGTCGAAAGGGGTCATGGGCACTTCCTATAGGTCCTAGTTTACCTAATCACACATAAGGACCCCTAGGAAGTCTCGATGACCCCTTTTGACACATTTCACCACTCCAGTATGTCCCAAGGGGTTGTATGACCTTTTAGGACACACTTGAGTGTTCTAATGTGTCAAAAGGGGTCATGGGGACTTCCTAGGGTTCCTAACGTGTGATAAGGCATACTAGGACCCCTAGGAACCCCCCATAACCTCTTTTAACACATTTCAACACTAAGGTGTGTTCAAAGGGGTCGCATAATCCCTTAAGACACACTTGAGTGTTCTCATGTGAAAAAATGGTTTATGGGGACTTTCTAGGGGTCTTAGTATGCCTTATCATGTGTTAGTATTCTTAGGAAGTACCGATGACCCCTTTTGACACATTTCAACACTCAAGTGTGTCCCAAGGGGTCATCTGACACCTTAGGACACATGTGAGAGTTATAATGTGTCGAAAGGGGTCATGGGGACTTCCTAGGGGTCCTAATATGCCTTATCACATGTTAGGATCCCGAGGAAGTCTTCATGATCCATTTTGACACATTTCAATAGTCAAGTTTTTCCCAAGGGGTCGTATGACCCCTTATGACACACTTGAGAGTTATAATATGTCAAAAGGGGTCATGGGGACTTCCTAGGGGTCCTAACACATTATAAGGCATCCTAGGACCCCTAGGAAGTCTGCATGACCCCTTTTGACACAAGAAAACACTCAAGTGTGTCCCACATGGTCCTATGACCCCTTAGGTCACACTTGAGTGTTCTAATGTGTCGAAAGGGGTCATGGGAACTTCCTAGGGGCCCTAGTATGCCTTATCACATGTTAGGACCTCTACGAAGTTTCGATGACCCATTTTGACATATTTCAACACTTAAGTATGTCCCAAGGGGTCGTATGACCCCTTAGGACACACTTGAGAGTTCTAATGTGTTGAAAGGGGTCATGGGGACTTCCTAGGGGTCCTAACATGTGATAAGGCGTACGAGGAGCCGTAGGAAGTCCTCATGACCTCTTTTGACATATTTCAACACTCAAGTGTGTCTTAACATGTAATACGACCTCTTGGGACACACTTGAGTTTTGAAATGTGTCAAAAGGTGTCATCGATACTTCCTAGGGGTCCTAACATGTGATAAGGCATACTAGGACCCCTAGGAAGTCCCCATGATGCCCTTTGACATAAGAAAACACTTAAGTGTATCCTAAGAGATTATACAACCCCCTGGGACACACTTGAGTGTTGAAATGTGTCAAAAGAGGTCATAGGGACTTTCTAGGGGTCCTAATATGCCTTATCATGTGTTAGGACCCGTAGGAAGTCCCCATGACCACTTTTGATATATTAGAAATCTCAAGTGTGTCCCAAGGGGTCATACAATCCCTTGGGACATAGTTGAGTGTTGAATGTGTCAAAAGGGGTTATCAGGACTTCATAGGGGTCCTAACATGTGATAATGCATACTAGGACCCCTAGGAAGTGACCATGACCCCTTTCGACACATTAGAACACTCAAGTGTGTCCTAAGGGGTCATACGACCTCTAGGGACATACTTGAGTGTTTTCATGTGTCAAAATGGGTCATGGGGACTTCTGAGGGGTCCAATATGCCTTATCACATGTTAGGACCCCTAGGAATTCCTAATGACCCCTTTTGACATATTATAACACTCAAGTGTGTCATAAGGGGTTATACAACCCCTTGCCAAAAACTTGAGTGTTGATATGTGTCAAAAGGGGTCATGAAGACTTCCTAGGGGTCATAACATGTGATAAGGCATACTAGGACCCCTAGGAAGTCCCCATGACCCCTTTCTACACATTAGAACTCTCAAGTGTTTCTTTAGGGGTTGTATCAACCCCTTAGGACACACTTGAGATTTCTAATGTGTCAAAAGGTGTTATGGGGACTTCCTAGGGGTCCTAGTACATCTTATCACACATTATGACCCCTAGGAAGTCGTCATGACCCATTTTGACACATTTCAATAGTCAAGTGTTACCCAAGGGGTTGTATGACTCGTTATGACACACTTGAGAGTTCTAATATGTCAAAAGGGGTCATGGGGACTTCCTTGGGGTACTAGTATGCCTTATTATGTGTTAGGACCCCTAGGAACTCCCCATGACCCCTATTGACACATTGGAATGCTCAAGTGTGTTTTAAGGGGTCCTAGGACCCTTTTGGACACAATTTTGTATTCAAATGTTTCAAAAGGGGTCATGAGGACTTCCTAGGGGTCCTAGTATGGCTTATCGTGTGCTAAGACTCCTAGGAAGTCCCCATGACCCCTTTTGACACATTTGAACCCTCAAGTGTGTTCGAAAGGGTCCTATGACCCCTTCGAACACACTTGAGGGTTCAAATGTGTCAAAAGGGGTCATGGGGACTTCTTAGGGGTCCACCCCTTAGGACATACTTGAGGGTTCTAATGTGTCAAAAGGGGTCATGGGGAGCTCATAGAGGTCTTAGTATGTCTTATCATGTGTTAGGACCCATAGGAAGTCCCCATGATTGTTTGACACATTATAACCCCCAAGTGTGTTCCAAGGGGTCGTAGGACCACTTCAGACACACTTGAGGGTTCAAATGTGTCAAAAGGGGTCACGGGGACTTTTTAGGGGTCGACCCCTTAGGACACACTTGAGGGTTCTAATGTGTCAAAAGGGGTAATGCGGATTTCCTAGGGGTCCTAGTACACCTTATCCCATGTTAGGACCCCTAGGAAGTCCCCATGACCCCTTTTGAGACATTAGTACCCTCAAGTGTGTTGTAAGGGGTCATAGGACCCCTTCGAACACACTTGAGGGTTCAAATATTTCAAAAGGGGTCATGGGGACTTCACAGGGGTCCTAGTATGCGTTATCATGTGTTAGGACCCCTAGGAAGTCCCCATGACCCCTTTTGACACATTGGAATGCTCGAGTGCTACCACCCCTTCGGACACCCTCGAGCATTCCAATGTGTCAAAAGGGGTCATGGGGACTTCCTAGGGGTCCTAACACATGATAAGGCATACTAGGACCCATAGGAAGTCCCCATGAACCATTTTGAAATATTTGAACCCTCAAGTGAGTCCAAAGGGGTCCTACGATATCTTAGGACACACTTGAGGGTTCTAGTGTGTCCAAGGGAGTCATGGGGACTTCCTAGGGGTCCTAATGCATGATAAGGTGTACTAGGATGCCTACGAAGTCCCCATGACCCTTTTTAACATATTTGAACCCTCAAGTGTCTCCAAAGGGGTCCTACGACCCCTTCGGACACACTTGAGGGTTCCAATGTGTCAAAAGGGGTCATGGGACTTTCTAGTGGTCCTAGTACGCCTTATAAAGCGTTAGGACCCCTAGGAGGTCCCCATGACCCCTTTTGACACATAGGAATGCTTGAGTGTGTGTTAAGGGGTCAAAGGACCTCTTTAGACACACTCAAGCATTCCATTGTTTCAAAAGTGGTCATGGGAACTTCCTAGGGGTTCTAATGCGTGATAAGGCATACTAGGACCCCTAGGAAGTCTCGGTAACCTCTTTCAACAATACAATTTAAATATTATGATCTATAAAGTTTATATATATATATATATATATATATATATATATATATATATATATATATATATATGATATTCTTATATAAAATATATATTAATATATAATTATATCTATAATACATATTATAATGTATATAAAATATTTACATAATACCCCTTAAACGTTATATATATATATATAATTTTTACATATAAATATAATATAAGTTCGTTAAATATATTTATATACAATATAGAATAATATATAAAAAATAGATTAATATAAAATATTATACTATAAAATATATATGACATACAATTTAAATATTCTAATATGTTATATTATAAAATATTTTAATATAAAATATATATTAATATATAATTATATATATAATATATATTAAAAAATATATTAAAATATTTACATAATACCCCTTAATACCCTTTAAATGTTATATATATATAATTTGTACATATATTTATATAATATAAACGTTAAATATAATTATATACAATACATATTAATATATAAAAAAATATATTAATTTATAAAATATTATAATATAAAATATATATGACATACAATTTAAAACCCCTAAGATATTATAATATAAAATATATAAATTAATATATAATTATATATATAATACATATTTAAACATTATATATAAAAGTTCAATTTTTTCATTTACTCCTGCCATTTTTTCAACTCAAAAATATCAGGTACCCGATTATGCTTGTGCTTTGGTGTCAGGTTTGCATAGGTGTACTGACACCCAGGCCTACTAAAAAGTCAACATACATTTTGATGCACTTTTGGACAAGTGAAAAGTGGACTTTTTTACATCACCACTTTTTGGCCCCTCATGATCTTGCACATACCCATCAGTAATATTGAATATCCATGTCATCAAGTAACTCAACTTCATAAGCATTACCACTGTCAAACTTCTTTAAAATTGTACAAGGACTGAACTTCTTTATTTTTAGCTTACTGTATGGTCCAACATGAAATTTTCCCTTCTTCAAATGAACCATTACCTCATCACCAACTTCAAAAATAGGATGCCTCCTAGACTTGTCAACATTTTCTTTATATTTATGATTACTTTGTTCCAACTTCAACTTTACTTCCTTATGTAAAGCCTTCATAAAATCAGAAAATACTTCCCTTTCAACACTTCTCTTTTCTTCACCAACAATATCCCTCAAATCTGGTAATCCTCTAGGATGCATTCGAGTAAAAATCTCAAAAGGTGTTTTTCCTGAACTCTTATTCACAAAATTATTATATGAAAACTCAGCTTGTGTCGATACCATATCCCAATTACTTAGCTTATCTCCAACTAAACATCTAAAAAAATTACCCAAACTTCAATTCACAACCTCTGTGTGTCCATCTATCTATGGATGGAATGTAGAACTAAACCTCAGCTCAGTACCTATCTTCTTCTACAAAGTCCTCCAAAAATAACCAACAAATATGCTATCTTAGTTAGAGATAATACTTCTAGGTAATCCATGTAGTCTAACAATCTCTTTGAAGAAAATCTAAGCAATATGTACTAAATCTTATTTCTTCTTACATGGTATGAAATATGCCATCTTAGAAAATTTATCCACCACAAAAATATGGAATCATACCCTCTTGTTGTCTTAGGTAATTTCCAAGAAAAAATCTGTATTGATGTCCTCCAAGGTTTCTCAAGAATAAAAATAGGTGTATACAATCCAATATTCTGACTTACTCCTTTTGCAACTTGACAAATTCAACAACTCCTTACAAACTTCTGAATATCCTTATACATATGTGGCCAATAATACTTTTCCTTAAGTAAACTCAATGTCTTATCAATTCCAAAATGTCTAGCCAATCCACCATAATGCTTTTCCTTAATCAAATTAATTCTCATGGAACTTCTTGGTATACATAACTAAATTACCTTAAACAACATACCTTCTTGAATGAAATACTCCTCAAACTTACTCAGTTGTTCTGACAGATTTGGTACACGACACTCTCTCCATGCCTAAGAAAAATCAAGGTCGGTATCATACAACTCCTTCATCTCATCAAAACCAAGAACTGCAACCTTCATCTCAGTCAACAAAGAACATCTTCTACTCAATGTATCTGTAACTCGGTTAGTAAATCCACTCTTATGCTTAATAAAAAATGTGAAACTCTATAAATATTCAACCCACTTCATATGTCTTTGATTCAACTTATGTTGACTTCCCAAATACTTCAAAGCTTTATGATCAGTATACAACACAAACTCCTTAGGAATCAAGTAATGTCCACTTTTTGAAAGCTTGAATAATAGTATAAAACTCTTGATCATACACATAATAATTCCTTTTAGCATCATTCAAATTCTCAGTAAAGAAAAAAATAGGTTTACCTTCTTTACTCAACATAGCTCCTATTGCACTACCACTTGCATCACACTCAACTTGAAATACCTTATTGAAATCAGAAAAAACTAACACAAGTAACTCGGAAACCTTTTTTCTCAAATTCTCAAAAATCTTGTCAGCTCCATTTGTTCACTTAAAATGCTTTTTATCTCCTCTCATAGTCTCAGTCATAACATTACAAATAGAGCTATGATTCTTAATGAAATTTCTGTAGAAACTAGCCAAACCATGAAATGATCTTACCTCACCCAAATTATCAAGTGTAGGCCACTCCATAATTGCTTTAAACTTCTCAGGGTCCATTTTCAAACTATTAGCTGAAATTAAAAATCCTAAATACACAATCTCTTCTTGCATAAATGAACACTTCTTCAAATTAATCAATAGATTCTCCTCTTTCATCTTTTGCAACACTTTTCTAATATGATCAAGGTGTTCTTCCTTAGTCTTACTGAATATCAGAATATCATCCAAGTAAAAAATCACAAACTTGCCCAAAAATATCTTGAGAACTTCATTCATCAACCTCATGAAAGTACTAGCTAGGTGCATTAGTCAAACCAAAAGACATAACCAACCATTCATATAAACCATCTTTTGTCTTGAAATCATTCTTTCGTTCATCACCTTTTCTTATTTTGATTAGATGATAACCACTTTTCAAATCAATCTTGGTAGAATAACTTTCTCCACTCAAACAATCCATTATGTCATCCATCCTTGACATAGGAAACCTATACTTCACTATTATCTTGTTGATAGCTCTAGAATTAGTACACATTCTCCATTCTCTATTTTTATGAGGTGCTCACACAATAGTTACAACACATTGACTCAAGATTTCTCTGGTCAAGCCTTTTTGTAACACCTCCTGCACTTGTCTATTAAGTTCTTTATTCGTAGTAGGTGTCAATCTATACAGTGCTTTATTCAGAAAACTAGCTCTAAGAATTAGATCCATACAATGACTTATACTTCTCACTAGTGGTAAACCATCAAGAATATCCACTACAACAGTCTCCTTGTATTCATTGAGTAAGTTTTCAATTTCTACTTCCATTTGGTCTCTACTATCTTATGTTGCTCAGCCATTACTATTTTCTATCACTAGGCCATTACTACCACAACTCGACCTCTTAGGAATTATAAAAAAATAGACTTGGTTCTTCTTCATGTCTTTTTCAAATTTCTTTCCATTAACCATGAAATGTTTTACAGTAGTACAATTTATCTCATCCAGAACTTCAATCAAAGGTAGTTCTATGTTTTCTTTCTTCTATTTGCCCAAAGAGTATATTGATTCAATCTACCATCATGCACAACATATCTATCATACTGCTAAGGTCTACCCAACATGATATGACAACAATCCATAGGCATAATATCACACAACTTCATCAAAGTAACTTCCAATCTTGAATTTCAAAATACATTGCTCACTTACCAACACTTTATACTCATCCTTGATCCATGAAACATGATAGGGTTTAGGGTGTCTCAACCTCTACAATTGCAACTTTGTGACTTTTGATGCCAAATTCATTGAACTGCCACTGTCAACAATCACTTTGCAACATTTTTCTACCATCTTACATTTGGTCTTGAAAAGGATTCTCCTCAGGACAAGTTCTTCATCAACTCTTTTATTGCACAAAGTTCTCCTTACCATCAAATTTTCTCCATCCTCAAGCCTACTTGATGAAACCTCAAGATCCTATTGTACCATAACATTTCTATGAGTTTGTTCATTTCCATTAGAAAGTCTACACTCAAAGGATCTATGCCCTTCTTTTCCACATCTAAAATAATTACCACTAAAACTGCCTCTAGAATAAGAATTACCTCTTTCTTGGTATGAACTAGTACCTCCTCAGTAAGAAACACCACCTTTCCACTCAGTCTTGCTTTTATCTTTAGTTTTCAAATCAGATTTTCCCTTACCTTGCACAAAATTATTAGATCTTCCACCTTCACCATAAGATCTACTTTCACCTCTCTAGAATCTACCACCTCTACTTCTCTATCATTGCTCATGCTTCTTTATCAAGATCTCCTCAGCTTTTAAGGCATATTGATATGCTTCTTCCACACTATCCAATTTCACAAAGCTTATTTCATCTTTAATTCCAAATCTCAATGCATTCAGGTACCTTGCAACTTTCTCAACCTCATCATCCACATGTCCAAATCTGATGTCCAATCTATATAATTCCTTAGTGTATTCCTTCACGGTCATGTCCCTTTGTCTAAGGTTTTACATCTTCTTCAAAAAAATAACTTGGTAATCAGTGGGAAGGAAATTATTCTTTACCTTGTTCACCATTTTCAACTAGGTTCTAATCTTTTCCTTTCCTCTTCTTACTCTATCAGTTTGAAAATACTCTCACCACAGTGAGGCGTGACCTTTCAACCTAGTGACTGCAATTTTCACCTTCCTATTCTCTAGAGTTCTTTCAAACTCAAAGAAATTTTCCATATCTGAGATCCAATCCAACACAACATTAGTATCCAACTTTCCATCATAAGAGAATAAATTCAATAACAAGCTTTGAATGTTCCATAGACAATACTCTCAATAATCTTTCCTCATCTTGATTTTCCTCAGGTTCAGGATTAGGGTTTAATGCCTCCCCTTCATCATCAGTCACATCATTAAGATACACTCCTCTCCTCTAGGTTGTCTCCACATCATCTAATCTGGCTGAAATTTATCTTAACATGTCCATTATGACATTATCAACATTTCCTCTACGTCAAACCATCTTGACAAATAGGTTCATGCAAGATTGTAACCCTCTGCAAGTTATAGGTAAAATCCACAGATCTTCCACTCTACAACCAAATCCAACTTAGGGTTCTACATGATCCAATCTCCTCAAGGACAAATCTCAAGCTTTTATACCACCCGACGCAAGGAGGGACATGAAAAGATAGGGCCAAGGGCACACCTAACTATCCAACCACTGTGTAGAGTAAACACAATAGAAGAAACAACACAGAGAAAAACACCAAGGAGAGAAGGAACAAAAAAGTATTTATTAATTCATCCAATGACCACATACATGACTAGATTTGAGGCCTTCCAGGTTACGACCCATAAGATTTATACATATATCTATCTATCTCACTACCTCTTCTAACTTATTTTAACTGACTGCCTACATCTAAACATTGTTATTCATACTTGCCAAAATGGCTTACCGAAGATTCTAGATCATTACATAATAGAAGGCTGACCACAAAAATGGTCTGCACACATCTTAATACAAGATCCCAATCATTAAATTTTCTACCTAAATTAAATAGAAAAGTCATCTCTAACTAAGAACCAAACACAAAAAAACTTGGTCAAAGAAGAACCGAGCATCAAAAAATAATAGGCTCACTCTGCACAGGAAGGAACTCTCAGCCAAAACTAGACAACTCGACACACATAGAAACACTCAACCAACATTGAACAACTCGACACACATGAATTCTTGGAAAAGACTGCAGCTCGAAACTTACTAGAAAAATGAACAAAAATGACTAGGATAGCAAGGCAACCCAGGATGCTCCTGCATCAGTTCTGGACTTCATTAATTTCAATTTCAACTCTCTGAAAAATAACTTCTAATGTCTTCACCTTCTTCCATTCTTAGACTCTCATAGTGTCTCTTAGCTATTATCTTCTTAGATAACTTAACTTAACCTTATCATTTCCTTCATAGATCTCTTTCATTTTTTCCCAAACTTCAAATGAAGTCCTTAAAGAAATAACCTTAGCTAATTCATTATTTGATAAATCACTAGTTAAGAATACCAATACCATGCTTTTTCATTCTCCTCATTCGCCTAGATTTCATCTTGAGTTTTAAGGTCATTATGAGGAAGCATATACATTTTCTCCACATGTTGCCAAGTCTTGTAATCGACTAAAATCAAATGTCATTTCATCTTATATTTCCAAATCTGCCTCAAACGGTTAAGCTCTATACCAAGGAACCAAGCTTCAATACTAATTTTTGAATTAGCTGAATAAATTGGGGGGGTGGGACGGAGGGTGGGATGGGGGGTGGATCAATTATTCCTACACACTTTATAAAAAATTTACTTTGTTAGTAAGTTATTCATGTTAAGTAAAAATAATAGTTGTGTCTAAGTACAATTGTTAGAAATCTATATAAATACTGAAAGTGAATTTATAAATATGTATTAATAAAAGAACTATCAACTTAAAACTACATATAAACATTAAAAAAAAAAAAAGAATAGAAATGTAAGTATACTAAACATGTTGTATATACTTAAATTTGTTTAGTATAACTAAATACATACAATTAAAACTTCTTAAATTATAAATTTTTAAATTCTAAATACCTACAATTATATAGACACATTAACTATTATATCAATATATGTTAACAAATAATTATTTCAAAATATTAATTTAAAATAAATAAACTAAATAGAATAAGAATTTAAAATTGTTGACTCAATCACGTGTGAAACATCAATTCATTATGTGTATAATATCACTTTTAAGTTAAAAAAATAAAATAAAAAAGTTAGGAAACTTTTGAATAAAAAATGACATATTGACATTAAAATAATAAAAATAAATCTTGTCTTTTAAAAATTTAAATAAAAATTATCTATAAAATAACATAAAGAAAAAATTTAGAATCATTAAAAAATATTTTTATATATAACAAAATTATTATAAATTTACTCAACTTAAATAAAAAAATATAATTTAACTTTGATAATTAAGTTGATAGGCTTTCTATTGGGGAGATGCCCGTCAGAATTTTAAGACTATCCAACAGTCTTACGTTGGTAAAAGTGGAAGCAGTGCTGGGAAAAGGTGAAAACTTATATATTTCATCTCACTAAAAAATCTAACGCTTCTTCACATGAAAGAGCAATAGTGACCAGACACACTAGTTAATGAACCTAGAAATTGGTCATCCACAAATTAAAGCAATCCAGATAAAAATCAAAATGGTGGCATATTTTGTCAATGTAAAATGAAATCAAATTTATCCATTTGGATGCAAATTTTTAATCTGCTATCAGCTTACAAGAAAACCAAAAAATGGGCCCTCCAACAATATTGCAAGGAGCCAAGCCAGAACCTGAGGCAACAATTTCTTTGTTACAGGTGAGATCATGAATATACCATGGGAATGATTTACCAAACAATCTTTCTACCATTTATAAGAGTTTGATAGGTCTAGGTGCCAATATCTTATGGTTCTTAACCTCAAATTTCCCTTAATTCAATCATTTTCAAGAGTCAATCTCTTCAACAGATTCCATGGTATAGTTTCATATCCCAATCTATGCCTTAATGAGTTTAAGGATGCCAATTTAACCACACTTACCAGAATCTCCAATAAAGCTACAACTGGTGCTCAAATAATTTATATGGTTGAGTAAAATTAAATGTACTATTGTTTGATATACTTTGATGAAGATTATGTTTACGTTAGTGATTATTCTTGTTTATGTCCTAAACTGTCCTTATCATAAAGAAGTCTAGGAAGGGACATTACAAAGAAATCAATAGTGTGGCAGAGTGGAAGAGAGATGATGAACATCAACCCCAAGTTGGAAATTTAATTTGCAGTGTAGATCGAACATCAATCGTCCATATTCTCAATGAAACTATTCATCGATATCCATATGGAATTAGATTTTTACAGTTCAAAAATTTGAATCTAAATTTTTTAATTAAAATGTGAGTATTATTTTAATGAATGTTTCCAGTGCCATCTAGTGTATCATCATTAGGATGAGGTAATAATGATTCCCTTAATGTTTTTGAAAAATGTCAATAAAAAATATATGCTAAAGAAAAAAATGTTGCCAATGGATCATCTTAGAAATGCTTTCTAATAAGGGTATGATGATAACTGTGATATTTAAAGTCAATTTATGAAACTAAATTTAAACTTTAGATTGATTGCCATTTGTTGCATTAAAAATAAAAAAGTCCTAGATCTCCATTAGAGGCATTGAACCATGGTCTTCTCAAATCATTTGAAAAGACAATGGTGATGTTTCTTTTGATCATGGTAAAACTTCCCATGTATGAGATAGGGAAAAAACATTTATCACGGGGTAAATAAATGATGGAAAGAGGCAGAGCATAACATAGAAAATAAAACTTGCAATTTATGCATAAAAATAGACACCAGAAAAATTAAAATTTGTTGCTATAACATTCCAAATTATAAAATTCAACAAACATTTACAGAGTTTGGGCTCTAATGAAATTTTCTCTGGAAACCCCTTGTTTTTCATTCATTCAACTTCAGTCTTTTTTTAGCATACATACTCCTAATAATAATAATGTTAAATAATAACTTCATAAGAAAGCTACATGAGCCCAGTCAAGATAAAAATAAATGTTGATTTAACATCCTGCAAAAGTAAAGGATTTTTAAAAGATTTTTAATTTAAAAAACATCCAATGTTGTCTAGCTTTGTGATAGGAGAATGACAAGAAAGCTTCAAATTGGGCAGTTGGGATTATTTTCCAACACTCCCCCTTAATCACAACTGCTGCAGTCTTTGATGCCCAACCGATCTCTTTGATAAACACAACTCTCTTTTCTAAGTGCCTTGGTGAAGATGTCCGCTAATTGATCTTCAGAACTACAATGTTCCAAGTAGATTTCTCCATTGTTGATTAGCTCTCTGATGAAATGATACCTCATGTCTATATGTTTACTCCTTTTGTGAAAAACTAGATTCTTTGACAATGCTATGGCTGAATTGTTATCACAATAGATCTTTGTCTCTTCTTCTTATTTTTGTTTGAGATCTTTCAAAAATCTTCTCATCCAAATGGCTTGACATGAAGCACTTGTGACTACTACATACTCTGATTCAGTAGATGAAAGAGGGACAATTGGTTGTTTCTTTGATGCCCATGATACTACACCTGATCCAAAATGAAAACCATAACCAAAAGTGCTCTTTCTATCATCAATACTTCCAACACAGTCACTGTCTATATATCCTATGAGTTTGAATTCATTTGAGCTTGTGTATTAGATCCCATAATTCTTTGTTGCACTTAAATATCTTAAAATCCTTTTTCCTACTTTCCAATGTGAATCTTTTGTTGTCTCCATGAACCTTGAAATCAAAGTTACACAAAACATTATGTCTGGCCTTGTGGTTGTTAAATACATAAGGCTGTCAACAAGCCTTTTATACAAAGTTGGATTTACATCATCTCCTTTGTCATCTTAACTCAATTTAAAACATGTGACCATAGGTGTTGGAGCTGATTTGCAGTTCATCATATTAAATCTTTTCAAGATATCATTTTCATACTTAGATTGAAAGATGAAAATATCTTTTTCATTCTGATTTACTTCAATACCAAGAAAATACTTCATTAAACCCAAATCAGTCATCTCAAATATTTTTGTCATTGCTGATTTAAACATGTCAATTGATAAATCACCCGTGAAAATTAAATCATCAACATATAAACAAACAATTAAGATTTCACCAATTTCATTCATCTTGATATATAATGTAGGCTCACTGCTACACCTATTGAATCCATTTTGCAAAAAATAAGACTCATTTCTACTGTACCATGCTCCTGGGGCTTGTTTGAGTCCATAAAGAGCCTTCTTGAGCTTGTAAACTTTGTTTTCATGACCAAAAATCTCATACCCAGGTGGCTGCTCCACATAGACTTCTTGTAATATGCCATTCAAGAAAGCTGACTTCACATCCATTTGATATACTACCCATTTTTTTTGAGCTGCTATGGCGATTATTGTCCTCATGGTATCTAAATGAGCCACTGGTAAAAATGTCTCATTGTAGTCTACCCTAGGCTATTGTGAGTAACCTTTTTCTATCAGTCTTGCCTTGTGTCTTTGCACATCACCATTTGCATTTAATTTTGTTTTGTAAACCCACTTTACTCCAATAACTTCTTTTCCTTGAGGAAGACTAACCAAAAACCATGTTTCATTCCTTTTAATTGCATCAATTTCTTCATCCATTGCATTTATCCATTTTTATTCTTTAATTGCTTCTTCAAAGTGAATTGGATCATCAACATGTGAATACAATGGAAAAAGAGAATTCAGATCTGTACTACTTTCTCTATCATCTTGCTCATAAATATCTCTTAAACTTCTAATTTTTTGTCTTCTTAAGTTTGCTAATGTAGGATTTGACATGTCACTTGAATTTATAGATTGTGGACTTGATGGACTAGCACATAGAGTCGCAATTGAAGATGGTGTTTGTTGCATGTTTGATGGTGTGTTTTCTTGTGTGTGTGGGGTTGTCCTTATACTTGATGATGATATCCTTTGAGCACTTTGATGTCCTTGAATAAGAGTGGGAGGAGTCATATTTGGAGGGATACTTGCTGGTATAATTTCTTCATTTTCTTCTTGTGGTAAATTGGTTACAATATTGACTATTTTATCCAAAGTTCCATCTCATGCTTCATCTTCTACAAATTGCACATTTCTGTTGATTATGACCTTATTGCTGATTGGATTGTATAATTTGTATGCTTTTGATTCATCACTGTATCCCACAAATATACATTTTTCACCCTTGTTCTCCAATTTCCTTCTCAATTCATCCAGAACATGTGCATATGCCACACATCCAAATACTTTCATATGAGAAACACTATGTTTTCTTCCACTCCATGCTTATTTGGGAATCATATTTTTGACACTTTTTGTTGGACATCTATTCATAATATATGCTGCACATGATATGGCTTCAACCCAATACTCATTTGGCAAATTTTTGGCTTTCAACATGCTTTTAGCCATTTCCATTATTGTCCTATTCTTCCTTTCAGCTATGCCATTTTCTTGAGGGGTAAATTGCTTATGAATTCCATGCTCTTTGCAAAATCTTAAAAGATTATTTGAGATATAATCACCACCTCTATCCATTCTCAATACTTTGATGTAATGACTGTATACAACTAAATGTATCTTCATAGAATTAATGTTAATCATCAATAATAAGTGAAATAGAAACTAAATACAACCACAATTGAGCAACTATTAGCTAATATCAATGAGTAATCCAGCATCCTATGGCTCTCTAACTAGAATGTTAATGAATAAGCTCTCAGCAAGCTCTCACTAATGACAGTTCTAGAATGAGAATTGATTGAAATAAACAATGCTAAAGCTAACAGTTATCAATACAAATGCTAAAATGCTCTCAAATGTTCTTCTAAACTCAAATTGCAAGAGGTTTGATGCAATTCTCAGATAGGTGGTTGATTTATTATGAAGGATTTTGGCCTTCCTTTTATAGATTTTCCCAATGTGAGGGGGTGTAGTTGTGTTTGATCATGGTTGAGTTGGGGTTAAGTCTTTGGTTCCACCCTTTGAAGATAAAGAAAAGTTTGTGTCCTCAAAGCTTGGGACAGGTAGACAAGATGAATGGCTAAGATTCTCTCTCACTTTGAGTGATTGAGATTCAATTTGGCTTGATCCATGTGAATGCCTTTCCTTTAATCTCATTGGTTGATTGATTTTCTCTCCTTTTGGTTTGTTGGCAGTAATTGATTTTTATTAATTGATTTAACTGATTTATTTTAGCCATATACCCCTTGAATGGGTTGAATTTAATTTAATCCAAGACTATACAATTAATTGATTAATTGTATTTTGATTTGATTGCACTTGATTAAAATGCTCTCAATTTTTATTAATATTGAATTAAGACTTGATTTTAATTTTGATTGGCTAATTACACATTGTGATTCAATTGATTTAATAATGTCCTTGATTTTCTCTAATTTCACTTGATTTTCTTTGAATTATCTTTAAATTATCTTTGTCCATTTTTAGGTGATTACAAATGCCCTTCTTTGAGTTGACGTGCGAAGCATGTCAATTCAAAGAATACTCTGATCTTGCTTGATTGATAGGTCTTGATTCAATGATGGTCAATCCTTTGATTTTTGATATGAGGTTGATGTAGATATGATTGATATGAAACTCTCTTGATATGGTTCTATGATGATCATTCTCAATATGATGGTTGATTTGATGATTGATCCTGATATGATGTTTGATTTAATGATTGATATAATGCCCCTTTCATTTGATTATGAAAATTTTTTAGATAAAAACTTTCAATTTGATTTGATGATCAGTCTCTGATCTTTGTTGATGTTACTGATGATGTTGATCTGATTATTTGATGGTATGCCCCCTTGGGAAATGAATCGAAATGATTGTGGCAAATTTGGTTGAGATTGAGAAATTTCAATTTGTTTCCTGATAAAGAAATTTGAGAATGCCCCGATCATGATAGAATTTGATTAGAAGAGATTTGATTGATAAGATGTTGTTGATGCTTCAGATAAGTTGATGATGGTTTGGTATCATTTGATGTCAATCATAATCACTTGGTTGATGTTGATGTTAATCTGATAGGATAAGTTGATGGGTTGATATTTCGCTCTCAAGATCTAGAGAGACAAAACAATGATTTTCCTTCCTCAAGATATAGAGTTAGGAGATTTGATGTGCTCAAGATGAGAAAATGGATGATAGGGTAACTTGATTAACGTTAGATGATCAATTAGATGATTTGGCTGATTGATATTTGATACATGATTAGATGTTTTGATTATACGGGGTTAATTGGATGTTCTCATGATGCAAGATAAAAGAGAAGGTGATTAACAGAATTAGGTTGCCCCTATTTGATTAGCCTAATTGATTGTTGATGATATCCTTGATGAATCATGAATCATTTTGATGGATCAAACATTTAAAGATGTATCTTGATGACATTTATGTACCTTTGATGATCAGATTGAACATGATTTTTTATGATGGATACTTCAAGCATTGATGATGTTGATCAAGACTTTGATTATATTGATGGACCCTTGATGATGTTGATCAGGACTTTGATTATATTGATCAGAAATTTGATGGTGTAACATTGATGATATCATTGATCATTTGATGTATCTTGATTTGGTCTTTTGATGATGATAGCTCCACCCCTTTTTAGATTTTCCTCTTGCAAATTAAGCTAAGAAAGGCCAAACAATATATACAATGCATCTAACCTAAGATTGATGCAGCTAACTGTCATTATTCAAGATTGAGAGCTTATAATCATTATTGAGCTTTTGGAACATGAAATTGGTACAACCCTCACTAGTTCAACCATGATGACATGAATACTGCTTTCCTCAGATTTTTTTTTAATTTCAAGTAAACAATCAAAGAATTGATCCCTTTCATATACAAATGTCCTCGATGATTCTTTGATGATCATGTCATTAGACGGATTCACATACTGCTATGAATCAACTTGACAAGCACTCAAGAAACAATCAAGAAAATATCATGTCTTCATCATTACTCATCTAGTCAAACATCATCGATTTGCTAAAAAGACATGGTTCCAAAAATTTAGTAGCACTTTGAACATTATTGCTTTTGTTTGTAGATCCATATTTCAACAACTTCATCCACTTTGATCCTTAGTTATGTTTAAGCCTTTTAGATTTTGATATGAGTTGATTAAGCTTTTTAGATTTTGATCTGATTTGATTAAGCATTTGGATGTTTGAAATGTGATATTAATCAATAAGTTCAAGTGTAGCCATTTTTCAATTTTGTTGCAATGATTTGAGCCAACTGATGTCTGCTTTGATAAGATCATTGAATCTGGATTGGTGCCCCCAGTTTGATTTGGAAACGATAGTGCTTTGTTGGGCAATGCAGCTTTTGAGTGTTTACTTAAGATTTGCAATTTTTTAGATTTTTTTTTTTTCAAAATTTTTTTTTTGAATTTTTAAAAGATTTTTGATGTTTTTTGAATTTTAGAGATTTTTTATGTTTTTGGATTTTAGAGATTTTTTATTTTTTTAAAGATTTTTAAAGGATCATTTTCACTTGTTTTAGATTTTTAGAGATCACTAGTTCTCAAGCAAGATCGCATTGAATTGCCCGAATGTCTAGCAAGCTATAGGACATGAAAGATGGATTTTAAAATTGGTGGATGCGAGATGAATAGGCCATGATGGATGAAGCAGGTGTGTTACCCATAGGACCATCTCCCCAAGATTATCCAAGCTAGGAAAAATAATATCTCAATATAGGCCAATGATGTGGTGTTGGATAGCATATGGAATAATGACCTGGTGTCATGACAATGGTCCAAAGGAGTGGACATATCAAGAGACTTTCTATAACATATTTTCTTTCATTTCTTTTATTTTTCACTTGGATCAAGATCAAGGGATAAATGTGTATAGGATCACACAATCATGATAAAGGGATGGTGAAGGCTATGAGTGAATGGTTTGGGATTATAGGAAGGCTTCTTAGGAATAATGAAGGTGGCTTTAGGAGAAGCAAGATCATGATAAAGTAGCATGAACACAACAAGTGAATAGGCTGATGGATATGTTCAACCTTGTCAAGATCAAAGGTGAAAGTCAAAGTACGGATGCAAGTGAGATAAATGGTAGAAAGATGGAGGATATGATGGATGTAACTTGCCCCCAAGTGTAGAGTGCAAGAGTTTGCTAGGTTTTCATCATGGTACTTGTCCAAGATGCCACAAGAAGTGGTTTTCACCATAGGATGGATTTTTATTTTTATTTTTTATTTTCTCAATTTTCTCTTTTTTCTCTTTTTGGATGGACTCAAGCTTCATGCTCTTTGGATACTCCTTGAAAAGGTATGATATGATGTGCCAAGGCCGCTAAAAAGTATGCTAAAAGATGTTGATATGGTGATGGAAATGTGATATGGTGGATAAGGTAGATGGTGGCTAAAGATTTATGCAATGGAATGGATAATGGAAATGGAAGGATAATGAATGAGAGGATAATAAGTCTTCCCATGTGTGGGCGTGAAAAAGGAAATGGAAGGATAATGAATAGAAGGATAAGAAGTATTATCAAGATCAACATTGATACACACCTTGAAGGGTAGTGGAATAATGGAGGAAAAATGGGTGAAATAGCTTGGAACTTTGATGTAGGAGAGGATACAGATCTTGGGACACAAGGACTCAAAATGAATGGACAAGATGGAATGTGTTTGGCATAATGTGGAGTGGAAGCCTTTGGAAGCTTAAATGTCAACTTTGATTTCTCTTTTGTTTGTAAGTCCTTCAAAAGTGACTTGGGAATCCACACTTTCTTTGATTTTTCTTTCCTTTTTGATGCTTTAAAATGCATTTCTTCGATGAGGGATTTAGGAATCCACATTTTCTCTGATTTTTATTTTTGCATGATGGACCTTTGTGGTCTCTTGAATATTTCTTTTTTTCTTTCATTCACATGTCAATTAGATTGGACATGGTGCTCATCAAACATAAGTGGATTCTTAGATTTCTAATTTTTATGTTGCGAATTCAACTTTCTTCCAAAGGACTTGGGATTAGTGGGTGAATAAGGTTGATATGGATGGTTTATATGGATGGTCTGATGTGTAGAGTTGATATGGACGGGTGTTTGGTTTCTCAAGTATGTATGTCTTTGTTGAGCTTGATAGGGTATAGGGTAAGTAGATTGTGGGATAGGGATGGTAGGAAAGGTTGATGGAGGATTATAAGGACCCAATATGGATGGAACATATGAAGGTTTCAAATTTGGGATGTAGGCACCAAGGATGGTTTTGAAGGATGTAGAAGGAATATGGTTATGTACCAATGGAGGTAAATGGGATGTGGGAGGGATATCAACATCTTTATTTTGAGCTGCATGGCCAAGGCTTTCATCTTTCAGATTTATCTTTGTACCAATAGGCTTATATGTAGCTTTGATAGGAGTGACTTTGATATGAGCAGTTGAAGCTTGAGATAGATATGGAGGCTTATGAAAAATGGATGTTGGGGTACTTTGATCTTGACAAGGATCTTTTGATAGCTTAGGAAGAATACTTTTCTTTTGATTTTCAATAAGTTCCTTAGAGATGGAAAGTATATCTTGATCTTGCTTAGGAGATGGGTAGAATATAGGAGGTGAAGGAATATGGAGTGTTTGAGATGGAAGGTTATCTTCTTGAAAGAAATGGAAGGGTATGAAGGGTTCATCATGGGACTCTTGGGATATGGGACTTTGGTCAACTATAGGATAAGAAGAGATAATATCTTGATCTTGATCCTTAATAAGACTTGTTTCTTTGCAATTTTGATTAGTCTCTTGACATGGAGCCACTGCTAAGGACAATGTAGGATTTTGAATTTTCACATGGGATTCTTGAAAGGATGATGGATGTTCATTTGAAATAGGAATGATAGGCATTGCAGCACATGAACTTGGGGTCTATAACCTTTGAAGCATGGAATAAGTTTGTAGAAAGATGTAGGTTAGCTTGGATCTCTTTAAGAGGTAGCCCTTGAGGGTATACATAGTCATTATGAAAACTGTTTGAGTCTTTGTTTGATGGAGGAATATTGGATAGCTTTACTTCTATATTAAATGGAGGAATGGTGGAATAGGTGAAAGCTATAAGAGGACCACTACTAGACGTGTGCTCATAAGTTTGATCTTGCTTGAGAGTAGCATCTTCATTAGATGATTCATTAGGATTTTCAATTTCAATTATGTCATCATCAATAAGATTTTGGATTTTATGTTTCAACTCCATGCAATCTGAAGTTTCATGCTCATTATGTCTATGATATGCACAATAGTTTCTCAAAAAGATAAAACCACATGAAGTGATTTGAGGCAATGTGATGAGCTCATTTTCAAGAAGTTTTTCCAAAGCTGATTCGTATGAAATTCCAAAAGGAGTAAATGATCTATCCCAAGGATATTTGGATGTATTTGTGTTTCCCAAAGAGTTGTCATGTGATGAATATTGTTGAGATGGGACTAATTCCTCTTGATTTCCTTGATCAAAGATGAGATTCTCTTGATATTTTGAAATAGGTTCTTCATCAAATATTGGTTTATCATTAAGATATTCTTGATCAAATATAGGATTTTCATGATATTCTTTTTTATCAAATTTTGAATTATCAAAGATATGGCATTCATGTTGTTTTTGTTGATCATAGAGGTAAGGAAACAATGTTCTTAATGATACTTGGTTGGATAATGTTTCCATTTCTTGAATTCTTGTGAATAGAATATTCTTTTGAATCTTTATTGTTAATTGATTTTTGGATCTTAATGGATGTTTTCTTTTTGTAATCAAAGATCTTCAAGCACAACACAATGATTTTATCAACTAACACAAGAAATCCTTCCAAACAACCTACCTAGCACAAGATCCAATTTGGCTTTTTAATGTCTCTAATGAGATAGGCTCGCTAATTGATCAAGGATTTAGTATGGATTCCGTTCAAAATGGACTTTAATCTCTCGTCCCCCAAGTATGTTAAGGGGCTTCCCACACGCATCGATGTACGATTTTGAGCAATCTGTGAGGACTACTAGAGGAAGTTTCAAGAAATTAAAATCCTTTTGTCATGCACCCCATTAAGGATACATGCATTTCATTTTATAGTGGGTTGGATTCTCGCAGCAAAAGCAAGTGTATCCCACTTTGGGCTGTCCCTCTCACTGGCCTCATTAAGGCAAACTCAGGAGGTGAGCCCACTAAAGTTCTAGCATGTTCATTTTCAAAGCAAGGAAAATGGAATTAATGTTAAGCCTTTGGGAATTTGGTTCACCAAGAAGGTGAAGAGCATATCCCTAACTTTCCCTTTAGTTCCCAAACATAATTAACAAGGTTCAATTGATTTCACCCACTAACTATAGGGATTTGAGTATTTCTACTCTCTTCCACAAACAAGAGGCTTTGATTTATGTGTTTGATTCTTTACTCCCTCTTAATTACTAGATTTTAAATGCACCAAATGCCACAAGCTAAGGGAAAAAATGACTAGTTTAGGCTTACCTCATTCTTTGTAGCTAATCGAAGTTAGGGGCATTTTTAAGTGATTTCATTGTTTTCATCTTACCTTGGCAATAGCTCCTTCCAAGTGTGTTTGTCCTCCAGCAAGTTAGTCAACACTAACAATCAAAGTGAGGGGAAACCAAAATTGAAATTGACAACACAAAGATTTATGAAATGAATTTTGAGCACTCTAATTGCAAATTTTCAAATAAAAATTTGAACTAAGGGCTAAAGATCCAATTTAAAGAAACAAATTTCTTTTTCTAAGCTTGAATCACAGCAAGGTATTTCTGATATACCTGATTGTCTTCATCTTGTGTTAACTCAAGAATAGCTTTGATGTGTGCTTTGTTCTCCCTTTTGATTTTCTTAGCTAGTGCCTTCCCTTCTTTGTTAAACCTAGTTTCTGGCTTCTGCACCTTCTGATGTCTGCTCATTTACTATCAAAATGTACATACAGAAAATTAGATGACAGAATTAATCAATCTGTAAACAAATTTTGATAGAAAACTGAAAGCGACATTGTCCAGCAAATAGGTGATATTAAATTGTTTACAAGCGTAAGTTAACTATTAGCAAGTGACACAGAAAAGTGCACAGGTGACATAGAAAAGTGCACAGGGGACATAGAAAAGTGCATAGGCAACACTTAAAAGTGCACAGGCAACACAAAAAAGTGCATAGGTGACACTAAAAAGTGCACAGGCGACACTAAAAAGTGCACAGGCGACACTTAAAAGTGCATAGGCGTAAATAATTTATTGATAAGAGAAAACAGTATTTTTAGAAGCGTAAACTGATTAAGTCAAAGTGACACTTTAAAAATAACAAGCATAAGAGAATGATACTAGGTGTGACTTTTTATCCAAAATGGTTTGCAAAGGTTGATCATAGGCGACAACAAATTATCAACAGTCGACACTTCTTCAATCACAGGCGTGACTTCTTTATGCAAAGGCAATACAACTTTATTGCGTGGGCGTGATTTCTTCAATCATAGGAGACAACAAAGAATGTAAGACAGAATAGAAAGTGTTAACTAGGTGTAAACGTTCAGTGAATAAGCAGTGATGCAGATCTGGTAGGCATCATCCAAATGATTACAGGTGTGATTGAATTGGCCGTAGGCATGATTTAACCTATTTTCTACAAAAATTCCATGGAAAATAGCAGATACAAGCATACAAAAGATGATCTAAATGATAAAAATGATAACATGAGGCTTACTACCCCATGGTGGGTGCCATTTTGTATACAAGTGAATGTACCTTCAGAGAATTAGGGTTAATCATCAATCATACATGAAATAGAAACTAAATACAACCACAATTGAGCAACTATTAGCTAATATCAATGACTAATTCAACATCCTATGGCTCTCTAACTAGAATGTTAATGAATAAGCTCTCAGCAAGCTCTCACTAATGACAGTTCTAGAATGAGAATTGATTGAAATAAACAATGCTAAAGCTAACAATTATCAATACAAATGCTAAAATGCTCTTAAATGTTCTTCTAAACTCAAATTGCAAGAGGTTTGATGCAATTCTTAGATAGGTGGTTGATTTATTATGAAGAATTTTGGCCTTCCTTTTATAGATTTTTCCAATGTGAGGGGGTGTAGTTGTGTTTGATCATGGTTGAGTTTGGGTTAAGTTTTTGGTTCCACCCTTTGAAGACAAAGAAAAGTTTGTGTCCTCAAAGCTTGGGACAAGTAGACAAGATGAATGGCTAAGATTCTCTCTCACTTTGAGTGATTGAGATTCAATTTGACTTGATCCATGTGATTGCCTTTCCTTTAATCTCATTAGTTAATTGATTTTCTCTCCTTTTGGTTTGTTGGGAGTAATTGATTTTTATTAATTGATTTAATTGATTTATTTTAGCCATGTACCCATTGAATGGGTTGAATTTAATTTAATCCAAGACTATACAATTAATTGATTAATTGTATTTTGATTTGATTGCACTTGATTAAAATGCTCTCAATTTTGATTAATATTGAATTAAGACTTGATTTTAATTTTGATTGGCTAATTACACATTGTGATTCAATTGATTTAATAATGTCTTCGATTTTCTCTGATTTCACTTGATTTGCTTTGAATTATCGTTAAATTGTCTTTGTCCATTTTTAGGTGATTACAATGACCACTCTATTTTTCAGCAAGAGCTTTGAATTGACAAAAGTATTCAAACACCTCACTCTTATGCTTTAGAAAATAAACCCATGTCTTCCTTGTATAGCCATCAATGAATGTCAAAAAATAGAATCTTCCACCAATTGAAGGTGTTTGTATTGGGCCACACAAATCTGAGTGAATAATTTCTAAAGGTGCCTTAGCTCTCATTGACATACCCACTAGAAATTATTCTCGATGCTGCTTTCCTAAGATGCACCCTTCACATACTCTTTTGGGTTTCTCTATTAATGGTAATCCATTTACCATGCTTTTCTTATGAAGCAAATTTAAAGCTGCAAAGTTTAAATGCCAAAATCTTAGATGCCACAACTAATTCTCATCTTTTATTTTTGCTTGAAAGATTGTTTGTTTGACTGTTGCAACTTCTTTATTATCTTGTGTATGCATTGTAACTTGTGCTTGAGCATATTTCACATTCAAATCTAGCATAATCTTTAGAGGAAACATTTTATTATTGGTCATTTGAACCTTGGCAATGAGCTGATTACTTGGGAATTTATCTAAAATTGTGCACTCTCTATTTCTGAAAAATACTCTATAACCATTTTGAACAAGCTATCCAATGCTCATTAGATTATGTTTTAAACCGGAAACAAAATAAACATCAATCATATGTTTCTTCTCCCCCTTTTTATTTAGACTATTTATATTCCCTTTTCCTTTGACTTCTACCTTATTGTCATTGCCCAATGTTTCATCAGATTTCACACTCTTATCTAAGCTTGAAAACATTTCCAAAGTCTCTATCATATGATTGCTACAACCTGAATCTAAAAACCATACATCTTTTTCACTTGCTTCTGCAACATTGTATGCCAAAAACATGGTGTTTTGTTTTGGTTTTTGGTTTTGATTTTCTTTCATAAAATTTGCATTTTGTTGTCTAAAATCATATTGTTTCTTTCTACATTCATTCAAATAATGCCCAAATTTCTTGCAATAATGACATTGGACTGAAGATTTGTCATACCTTTGGCTTTGAGATTGATTTTGAGGTGAGTATTGACTTGGATATTGGCTGTTACCTCTTCCACTTGAGCTTGATGGGCCGCTGCCCCTTCCACTTGTGTTTAATGGGCTGTCTCTTCTGCCTCTATAAGAATTTTTTCGTCTACCTCTAAAATTTGTTCATCCTCTGCCTCTACCATTGTTGATTGAGACTTGTGTCTTGAATGCATGCTTCAAATTTGAATTTTCTGACCTACTCAATCTATGCTCATGAGAAATGAGTGATGCATGAAGTTCATCAACTGAAAACTGTGAGAGATTTTTTGTCTCTTCTATGGCTACCATAATAGATTCAAACCTTGTAGGAAAACTTATTAAAATCTTTTCAACAAATCTCCTTTCTTCAAGAATGTCACCATGTGATCTGATTTGATTTACCAAACCAATGATTTGAGTGAAGAATGTCTATTGTATCTGATTCTTTCATGTAGATTGTTTCAAAATCCCTTCTTAGCATTTGCAGCTTAGCTATTTATACCTTTTCCATTCCTTGATAGGTTGTTTGAAGAATGTCCCATGCTTTCTTGGACTTTGTCGCTGCTTGAATTCTTGGAAAAATACTTTCATTCATTCCTTGAAAGATAAAGAAGAGGGCTTTTGAATCTTTCTTTTTATTTTCCTTTAACAAATCTTTCTTTGCCTGAGTCAATGCATTATATGTTGTTGTATCTACTGGTTATGAGTAACCATTTTCAACAAGCTCCCATAAATCTTGAGCACAAAATAATGCCCTCATTGTGATTTGCCAATAGTTATAATTTTTCCCATCGAGCTGTGGAATCTGTGGATTTGTACAACTTGTACTTGCCATTGTTGGCTGTAAATACCTTTGCTCTGAAGAAAATTAAGTCTTCTTAAAATCTTGTTTGATTCACCTTCAGCTCTCATAAACAACCTTTGCCTCCACTAAACAACCTTCAACTCTGATACCATGTGATGGAAAGAAGCAAAGAAAATAAAACCTATAATTTATGCATAAAAATAGACACCCAGAAAAATTAAAATTAGCTGCTGTAACATTCCAAATTATAAAATTCAACAGACATTAACAAAGCTTGGGCTCTAATGAAATTTTCTTTGGAAACCCCCTATTTTTCATTCATTCAACTTCAGTCTTTTTTCAGCATACATACTCCTAATAATAATAATGTTAAATAAAAGACTTAGCTTCACAAGGAAGCTACGTGTGCCCAGTCAAGATAAAAATAAATGCTGATTTAACAGCCTACAAAAATAAAGGATTTTTAAAAGATTTTAAATTTAAAAACATTCAATGGTGTCTGGCTGTGTGACATGAGAATGACAAGAAAGCATTAAATTGGGCAGTTGGGATTATTTTCTAACAATAAACATGTCATTGTTTCATGTCAATGAAACATCCATTGCAACACGATGGCCTTTTGGATTAATCACCAGAATTCACGTTATATATAGGGGAAGTTGGCTAGCTACTCCCACCACCCCCTTCTCCTCCCACTTCAATCTCCAATCGACTCTTTTCTCATTTCTCCTCTGTGTCTTAGTTGGTTCAGAATCCTCTCCTGTTGCACTTCAAAAGGTATGCGTTCTAAAAGCAGTTTCATTTGATCGTAGATATTTTTACACCATGTTTATGCTGCAATAATGGTTCAAGTTCCTAATCATATGTAATACCATTTTATTATTGTAGGACTACAAGTTGTTTGAAGTGATTTAATTAAGCTTCACATGCATAGATATAATATTATCAGGAGATTACCATATTAGAATTGACCGGCTAACTAATAATAGAGTGAGCATGGATGCTTTAGTAATCTAAGATAGAGTTATAAATGAGCATGGTTGCTTTAGCAATCTAAAATAGAGTTATAAATTTACATTCATGACGGTTAATGCCGAGAGTAACTTTTGTGCTCTGTTTTGGATTGATAAGAAAATTTTTGGTCAACCAAAGTTTTTGAGGAAATGAGCTACCACATAAATTAATAGATATTGTGACTAAATAAGAAGATATATTTTTTTTTTTTTCTTACTCCTTTCGATCTTGAAAAGATACACGTAGAAATCACTGGAAGAGAAGATGATAACAAGGAAAAAAATAAATTTCTAGCAGTGACAATCTATGCATGAAATCTAAATATATTTTTAGAAAGCACCTTAAAGAGAGCTTTTTCCACGCCCCTCTCAATAAAACCCTAATGTTTTAGAACTTTAGATATTCCTCTCTCTTTCTTAAATTTAATTTACTCGTACTGTCAAACTTAGTAAATAAAATCTATAGTAAAATACAGTCTTGGATTTAAAAATAATACACCCATAATATATATCTTCGTGTGAGAGGTCAGAACAAAAGTAATTTATTAATATAATTCATATCTACTTCTATATTTTAATTTGCTTGTTTATTCATTATCAAATCAAAACTGCGCTTAAGTATAATATCTCTCTGTTGGAAAGTGAAAAACCTATTTTGATGAAACCTATTTACGTAATTCACTGTTTTACATGTGCTATACAGTGCACACCGAAAATTCAGCATAGGTCATATATAAACAATAACTCTGAGAGACCGTTGCATATTTAATGGTGCGAGCTTGACTTTATATTCTCTATTTCTAATGATGGAAAGGGCATTCAACATATAATATAAGAAGGATTGTAGGCATGGGGATGACATAATTGGCAAGTTTAAAATCCAACTTAAATCCCTTTTCTATTAGCCTCCATACAAGGCAAAAATCATAAGGTAGTGTGAAGAATGCTAAAAGAGATATAAACATATAGCAGGATATGTGCAAAATGGGTTTGTAAATATAATATTTTAGATATTTCATTTATAAATTTATAAATACTTGGTAAGTTGAAAGATCAATTCAGATATTTTTCCAAGTGAGGAACCATATGCAAAATTTCTAAATGAAAAATAGTAGAATGAGAATAGTGGCTCGCAAAGTATGAGTAACAAAAAGTGTGATGCATAGAAAATTGACAAAAGGCAACATAAAGTGTAGTGTCATTAGTAATCCCATACTAAGATAGGAATTTGGGAGTTAAGAACAAATACCTTGGATTTTCCAATCGATCATACGTTTCTATTATAAGAATTAGTGCATCTCAAATTTGTAATTTGTATATATTGTCATATTTTGTAATTTTTAATTTAAAAAAATATGAAAGATAAACTACACTATTTTTAACATTGCCTTAGAAATGGCGTGGAGTTTTCAAATTTGAGAAATTGATAATGTGGGACTTATTTTTTATACCAAATCTATATTTTTAATTTCGTTAAATTTTGTCAAATGTTATAGTTCTATAATAGAATTATGTGTTTCAATTTATTGGATTTATTGATGAGTAAGACTATTTATGCATTCATTGCATGTAATTTATTTTAATTGATTAATAGATAATCTTGAAAAGATAAAATAATCACTATGAATTACATATTTAATTTTCTATTTAATCTTATTTCAAATACATATAACTTTTTATTTGTTCAATTGAAAAATAGTCAAAGAAAAAATTGAATTATATTTTAAAATTTTACATTTATCTCATGGTATTATACTATTGTATATTGTTGAAATAATATGACAATTCATTGAGTTCAAAAAAATATTCAATTGATCTTTTGAAGAGATCCTCAACATGTTGTATTTAATAAATATTATTACTACTGAATGATATAAGATACTATTAGAGTATTATCATAATTTATTATATATATTATTATATTAGATATTTTTAAACAAAAGAGTGGATAGGCCCATCTAATATTAATATACTAAGTTATTATTAAAATAATTTCATTAGAATAAGTTCTAGACGAGTCTTCAATATAGGAGAAGATATTAAAGCTATGCCGTCATTTATTCATTAATGTATTGGAATGAAATAAAAGTAAGCTAAATAATAATAATATGACAATAGGGTTCAATAATTAATGTAAGTTTTTGTTTTTCCAAAAGTTTGCATCCTTAAAAAGCTTAGGTTTGTAGTGAAGTTTCATTATAGGTAATGGTTCTCAAATTTCATTTATCACAATTTAAAAAATGATATTTATTAATAAATTAATTTTTTGGGCTAAGGAATTGGATAGGCCCTCCATAATATTAATATATTAAATTATTGTTAAAATCTATTTCAAAGTTAGAATAAGTGTTAAATTATACTTCAATAAACAATGATTTGAGCTAAAAATATAATAATATGACAATTATTATATAGCATTGCCTAAAGATATTACGTGACTGTTTGATGGCATATTTTTTTCCACTTTCACATCTTGACTCTTTTGTACCTTTTCTTAATATATTGAATTATGATTTTTAATTTATTTCATTAATTTATAATAATTTTTTGAAAATTCTTAAACATATGAAAAGGCATTAATGTGAGCTAACAAAAAAATATGACAATCAATGCAGTATTGCATGAATGACATTATGCGAGTGAATAATAGAATTTAAGAGATGTTAGGAGTATATTTTTAGAATTTATATAGAAATAATTTTTAATAATTTTATGTCATATTAAATATGAGATTCTTAGATTTGGAATATATTTTGAAACTTTAAAAAATAAAAAAAATAGGTAAAATATAGATTTAGACAATATCATAACACTAAATTTGTCTTATTGTGACTATGAAGTATTATTTAAAAAAAATCATTTTCCATCTTACTACAATATTTTGTCTCTTAATGTCCCTATACATTTCTATAATTGTTGTACTTGAATTATTATGCAAATTAAGAAAGAATAAAATTTCTTATAGAGGTATTATATAAATTATAAATGACTTTCATTATACTCTATCCTTAACTTTAACATCCCTTTTGCTTTTACATTAGTATATTAATAGTTGTCATTGATTACTACGATGTCAGGAAATATTATGGCACATCATCAAGACTTTTAAGATGTAGTCACCATTCCGAAAAGTTCACCTGAGAATTTAGAAACATTTTTGAATCATAATTCACCACCGGAGTCATCAAATAGCTCCACTTTAGTGGAATCTTCTCCTCTTGTTGAAGGGAGTATTGATGACCTTGCTGCCCATATTATACAAAATTGTAATATTATTGTTGAACAACTAAGACATCTATGTCAACATATTAAGCATATGGAAGACCACAAAATTAAATTGGTGCATGATGTTAAAAATAAATATCACCTAGCTTGTATTGTGTTAGATGCATATTATGACATCGCAAAAGAGTCACAGTATGCAAGGCTCTATGGAGTTAACAATGTAGGTGATCTCAAGCGCTGGTTCTCTAACTTCTTGGACCGAGTGTGGAATTTGCAAAAACCGTGAGGCAATTTGTCCTAATTATTTTTATATTAAATGTTATAGTTGTATGTATGGTTTTCTATCAAACAAATATACCAAGGAAGCTAGAGCGGCCTACATACTGGAGGCCCTCAAAGTTGATATTGTTGTTGTCATCACTACTCCTTGGGTATAGGCTACCTATTATTCATGTCTTTGATGTAATGTTAACATTGTACATGACCTTAAGGATAGAATATAAATCACATTTGGCAGTTTGTATCAATTGCATCCTCTATAGTCTGAAAAATGGAATGTGTCATACCCTTAGCTAAACTTAGATTTGTTTACATTCAAATATATATAAATGTATATCATGTTACCCTATATATTTTTCTAGGTCCCAAATTGTTAGATAGGATATTAAATTCCTCAGTTAGTAATTAAAGTGGGCTTGTAGATATTTTACATGTATATTACAAACTTATAACCATGAAAGCATTGACTGCAAATGCAGTGAAACTCATGTATGATGGTAATGCGGGCCTTGATCCCCAAGTACAAGTATTATCCATACAAAACTTTGGAGGTAGTACTAAAAAATCTCTACATTATAAACTAGAGATATCAGATGGTTCTTAAAAACACATAGTGACATTGCTGACAAAGTACAACCATTATGTAATAAACCAAAATATCAAGATAGGGACAATTATACAATTAATAGAATATAATTGCTCCAAAACAAGAAAAGTGCGGTGACTGACACACTCTAATGCATTTTAAATGGATTTCTAGATACTCTTCTTCAATGTGTGGAAAATGTATGTCTCACAACTACTTGCACTATAAATATGTAGGTGGATTATAATTATGGGGCTAGAGATTCTTCATACAGAACATGCGATACTTGGGAATCCAAAATATTTAGATGCAGGATGCATAGATGGAAAATCGCAAGATACCACAGAGTCAGAATCTTCAAAAATAGAAATAGGAAACACCAACACTATTAGTGATACACCTAAAAAAAAAAATTGTTTGGAGTACAAACAACTGAACAAACTAAAATAGTACCTACCACATTGATGCCTATTAAAATCTTGAACCCATACCAGTCGAGATGGCATATAAAAGTTTGTGCAACTATGAAAAAGGAGATGCACCAGTTTCAAAAATAGAGAGAACATGGACAAGTATTTAGTTTTGATGTCATTGACAATGAAGGGACATAGACACATGTCAGTTTCTTTAATGACATAGTAGATATGCATTATAATAATATACAGATCAAAGCTTTTTATAGTATAGCTCATGGAATGGTTAAAAGTGCAAATAAATTTTACAATAAACTCAATAGTGGACTGGATATAACTTTGACTCTAGATTCAAGGGTTGCCATGTGTGAGGATGACCCCTCCATTCCTAAACATTGATTTACTTTCACCCCAATTGATGAAACCAAAAGTAAGGCAAACAACTTAGATGCTGATATTATTGGAGTTGTTATTTAGGTGCAAGATACTTCAACAATAAAAATAAAAGATGGTACAAATGTCCTTAGGTGCATGATCAAGTTGCTAGACACTTCTTGCACTATTATAGATGTTACACTATAGGGGGCACCAACTGAACGAGAAGGTGCATATCTCTAGCAAAAATATTACCTCCAAGAAACTACAGTGTTTTCTATTAAGAGTGGGTGTGTATTTGAATATAATGGAAAAGTCATAAGTACATCAAACACAACTTTTTTGATAGACCCTCTCATAGAGGAAACCAGAGAATTGAAGGATTGGTATAAAAAAATGGTAGCAGTGGGCAAGATTCAACAAGGCAATTAGCTAGCGTACCTCTACTAACCACATGAATGACGACCAATGATATACAAAAGTAGGTCTTGCAGTCATCCCAAGACTTTGACTATATATTAAAAGCAACAATGATACTCTTGAAAAATGACAAATTCTACTACCCATATTTTTCTAGGATGATAAATGGAAAGCAGTGTGAGAAAGGACTACAAAAAGGTGAAGATGATTTATCTTATTTTGTCCTAAGTGTAGCTTAGTAGTTACTGAATACACTTCTTGATATATAGCTGAATTAAAATTACAGGATCACATAGGGACAATGTGGGCTATTGCATTCGATGAGGCTACAACATAGTTGATGTGAATGCCTATTGAAGCATTATACAACTTACAGTTCGATGACAATGTTGAAAGATCAACATAACAAGTAATTAGATATGTACAACACAAATACTATCTTTTCACATTAACATGCAATAGTGAGATGTATAACAATGAAGAATGAGTGAAGGAAACTATTATGAGAGTTTCACAAGTAGATTTTACTATAAAGAGTAATGCATTACTTAAAAAAAAAGAGAGGATGTGTAGTGGTTAACCCCTTGAATGAGATACCCAATAGAGAATAGCAAAAAATGAAAAAAAAAGAAAATCCATCAGTTTACATTGATGCATATATCTATCACTATATCATATGTTACCTGGGATGTACGAAAGAATGTACAAATTTGTGTTTTTTTAAATGCATACACCATGTAAATAATATTCCAAAATGCAAATGCAAGGAAATGCATTAGTGTATAGTTATGCATATACCTATTACTAGATCGGATGTTACCAAAGATGTATGGAAGAATGTACAAATTTAGGCCTCTCTGAATATACCTATTATATATACTATACAATGTCAATAAAATATCATTAGACATTCATAATTATAAGAGCCTACTATACATATAATATTTGCATACATTTGAATTTGTCGTAATTTATCGGACACCTATAACACCATGCATAGTTATAAACTCTAATGATATGTATGATAATTTGAATGAATTTCTATTAATGTGTACAACACCGTAGTATGATTTCAATCATATATTAATAATGACAATCAAATGCATTTATAGATGGAAGACTATGATGTTAGCAGAGGGAAAGAAAAATCAAATCTACGAGATTTGAATAGGATCTGAAGGTTGTACCAATTGTGCCTATCACATTAGACAGCTGAAGACAACTCCCACTTACCATGTCATGGGCTATTACTATACATAAATCACAGGGGCTCACGTTACAAAAAACAATAATTGACATTGGTAAAATAGAGAGACAAGGAATGACGTTTATAGCTATATCAAGAGTGAAATCTCTAGATTGTCTTTGTATCCATCTTGCATTCACCTACATGATAGGTACGCTAAAATGCAGAAGAATCCATATACAATGAAACAAAAAATAGAAGAATCTCATCTAAATCAGCTGTCAATAGAAACAAAATGCATCTATTTTGCATGTACACAACAATAATGAATATATATAGCACTATCGACGTAACCCTTGGACCCTTCAAAAGTATAAGTGCTAGTAATAACTTCCCCAAAATAACTTATCAGCAATTCATGGTACATATAAGTGCATGTACCGATTATTTTGTATGCCCCATCCACCATGCTATGGCCATAATCGATGAGAGAACCACTACCCTTACTACAAGCGAAAAATGGAATAATCTATACAGTTTATTCAATTTTTTAACATGGTGATATTAATGATGTTTTATCACTGTAGAAAATATTAATTAAAAAATTAGAAACTCATGTATAGACAATTAACAATAATAAAAATATATTAAAAAAATGTCTTAATTTTCTCTCTATTAATTTTCATTTGGGAGATGATCTTTTCCTCAAATTTGCTAATCAGAAAATAGAAAACCCTAACAAAAATGCAAAGGACCAATTTCATTTTCATTATCAATGAGCTGCAGACCTTGAGAAAAATCCTATTTTCTTAAACTGACACGGTTCAAGTATGTCACTAAAAAATAGTCTCTAAGGTTTGAAAAGAGCAAATAACTAAACTTTCATATATATATAGATAATGACAGGAATTTAATCTTCTACTTTGTTGCCGTAGGTTGTGTTTGTAGGTGATTTCCTTGTCTTTTGTATAATTTTGATATTTCTCATTCATGATATTTAGGAAATTTATTTACAATAATAAAGTTTTTTATTAATTTAATACAATCGAATTCATAACACAAAACAATGCAATTTCCGGAAAATTTTAATATTTATTCTAAAATTTTATATTCATCTCAAGCTCAATTAATTGATAAACTATCTGTTTCAGAAGGATAAGGTGAAACCTTAGAATGAAGTGTTTGCACACAACAATTCAAGTGCCCGATATATTATTCTTAAAGTTTCAACCATTTAAGACAAAAAAATCCAATTCCGACGGCAGCCAGAGCAAATGTAATCCAAAGCTTCACAGATGATGAGGATTTTGCAGCCTCAACTTCCATTAAAGATTCTATTGCAATGGGTTTCTTCCAATTTTTCTGAATACCAGCAACATGGAGACGTCCCACAACTGCTACGACTGATTTGCAATCCTTCGCAACTTCAAACAATTTTGAGGCCATAAACAAATCCCTCTCATAAATGAGCGTTTCTGCAATACTTGGGTATTTCTTTTCTAGTATTTGAGCATTATCTAGTGAATCGATATCTAGTGTTAATGAGGACGTACTAGCCAACGTTGATAGACAGGAGAAAACAAACTTGGTTTTATGCCAGAAGCTCATCTTTGACCATGTCCTTTCGCTTGTTATCCCAATAGGTCTGTCACCCAATATAACCTTCCCACCATATTTGTTTGCTTCTCTGTATGCACTTCGGAACTCAGAACCAGGTAAAACTCCAAGTTTTTTTCCAACCTTATGGAATACCAAGCTTTGAAGAATTTCAAAGGCAGTGAAATCGTTTCGACTCTTCCATAAATCAACCAGAACATCAGTAAATCTGGGTAACTCTGGAAGTTGTTCCGGAAGATTCAAGAAGAAAGCCCTGGCTTCACAGAGCTCTAGGAATACAACATCTGATCTTAAGAACCTAATAATGGCTTTAACATCCTTGCAAGATTGTGAAGAGACATGACATGTTCCAATCAGATAAACAGTACAGGTGCCTTTCTCAGATTCACATTGTATAGTTACAACTTTATTCCTCAGCTCCTCTGGAAGCTCAGTCTGAGCAGGGTTTACAATTTGGTCTTGCAGGAGAAATGGGTTCGAAATACTATTTTCCATTTCTTCTTGGAAGATACACCAGCACTTGTACTTGTATTGGTTGTGAAATTAGGCTGTATCAATACAGGTGGTCTGAAAACCTTCAATTTACAAGTAATTTGCGAAAAGAGCTTTTGTTTATAGCAGGCTGACATGGTTTGTAATGTATTGTATGTTATAGATATAAAATGGGTATGTAGCGTTACGTGTAAAGGTACATGACATCAAATGGGTATATAGCGTTACATCGGAAGGCGTTACTTTGTGTTTGTACAACTCATGCAAAGTTAAAGTACCAAAAAAGCATTGTCATTAAGTGTTGGAAATAAATGGGACTGATTATCAAGGTGCTTTCCAATGAAATATCTCTTGATTAAATAATATTAATATATAGTTTAAAATAATTATTCAAATATTAATATTTGATCATATATAATGAAATTATTATACAAGACGATGAAATTATCTATGATTTCCTTCTAATCATTGATAAGCATATGTTTTTCTTGCTGATAATATCTAGTAATTCTACACTATACTATTGGTGCTTGTCCAGCAATACACTCTGCTAAACCTACATTTCCATCTGCCCCTGTTCTTTTCCTTTTGTGTTCGGATTTCTTACATAGAGCTCGCAGTGAATGTAAACCTTCTAGAATAGTATATTTTTTTTCAAAATCTCAGTGCTGTCATCACGACTGCCTCAGTAGACACGCACACAAAATAGAAGAGCCTCAGCAAGGTGTTGAAATGTTTGATAAAATGTCATTCAAGAGATGTCTTTGCAAATGCCTTTAAAGACGTCGAAATGTTTGTCGCAGTTTATGATCCTTTACATGTCTTGGTCATTGTCGATGTTTGTTTCACTTCAAATGTCTTGGTCATTGTCTGCTCATGAATTCTCTTTTTAAGTTTTCTCATGGTGCTCTGATTTGTGTTTTCATATGCAGCCTTATTTGACAGGATCTCTGTATTTATCTTCCCCTTAGGCAATCAATGCTAAGCTTATGGTTCAATAAATTAAAAAGAACATTAAACATGATTAACTTTAAATACACAGTTTGCTACCTGGAACTTATGACAGACTCAAGCATTACCTTGCTACCATAAGCAGTAAAAGCTCTAGAATCTCAAGTTCTTTCTTTCGAATTCTCTGCTCCAACTCCGTTGCCCCTGCTATTGTATATGGTTATTGAGAATCTGGAAAGGCAACTATTAGTAAAAGCATTATTGCATCCTCTAAAATTTCAAACTACTTACAGCTCCATTTATTCAACAGACCTATCTGTTTGGAGATGGGCCAAAAACAATTCATTAATGAGAAGTGGGTGACACGAACCCTATAGATGTTTACCACAAAGGAACATAAACCTACAAAACATGCACTAGACATGAATGTGTTTGTATGAATAAGCTTTCTACATTCACCCCAGCTAAAGTTTTCAAACAATATGAAAAAAATCAATGTACCTGTGATGTAGAGAGTCTGAAAACCTGAAAATGTACACTAGACACGAATGTGTATGTCAGTAGACATTTCCATTATTCTACATCAGGATGTTGAAAAAATCTGCAAATCTGCATTAACTTTATAAATGACATAGAGAACAGTGTATGTAATTTGGAATATAAGATAGGATTATCTTTGCAATACAAAATTAAGAAGTCAAAAGTAAGTAAAATAAACATTGTTTTGAAAAGAGAATTCAATGGTTAATCAAAGTGATCCTCTTCAAATATTTATATTTATAATTATGTTTATTCTTTTTATTTGTTTTATATTATAAAGTCAAAAAATGAAGTAAAATGTTTTTCCAAGAGTGAAGTCTTCCTTTTCTTTTTTTAAAATTAAAAATATTACAATTATTAAGAAAAATATTTACAAAATTTGATATATTATTTTGGTATAATGTGAAAATAATTAATAAGTGGAATAAATTTGTTTTGTTTTTTTATCATTTAAATTGAAATAATATTTAACCATTTAATGTATATAAAAGAGTAAGAGTATTTATATAAGAATATTGAACTAAATTATAAATAATTATGTAAGTTAGAAGATTAATAAGAGAGTAATGTTCAAATTCTAATAGAATAATGAAATTATATTTTTTATAATAAAATTTATCATTAATTTTGTAATGTAAATTATAAAAAATTTACAAATAGTTTGAAATTTTATTTCTCATATCTTGTTATGAAAACAAATCAAGATATTTAAATGGGGGATGACCCCACAGTGGTAAGTAAATAGAAGAATACTAATAAATGTGAATCGAACACTTGGTCTAAAATTGATGCCTTATTTTAAAAATTATGACATTTAATCTAATGAAAGTTTGAAATCTAAGCCATAAAAAATTACCATTTAGTTTAGTATCACAAATTACTATTTAGTATGATTAATGTCCTAATAAGCAATGTTTATCTTGAAGGCACAAATGCATCTTTATTAAAATTAGACGATAAAAAGAATGGAGAAGTGTGTATATATATATATATATATATATATATATATATATATATATATATATATATATATATATATATATATATATATACACACACACACACACACACACACACACACACACACACACAGAGGCTATGATAATTCTTATGGTAGGCCTATTGTACCTTCTTATGGACACACTCATTATTTAAGACCTTTTATCTCCTGTCCTTTACCAAATTTATGAACCATGGATGGATCCGTGCTCGATCCCCCTTTTCTCCTATTTTGTCCCATATCTTCTACTTTCAACTATGCCAACCAAGTTGACCTGTTCTAGAATAGGTCCACTAGGTCGACCTATTCTTGAATAGGTCAACCAAGTTGTCCTATTTCATAGGTATTTTAAATCTTGGGGCCAGTGTTGTCTCAAGGAATCAAATGATAAAATCAGGTGACCCTATCGACTTTCTTTGTTTTCTTTCCCGAGAACTAGTATAAAAGGAATCCTAGGCACCTCATATTAGCATCCATTGACATACATTAACATCCATGAACATCCATTTACATCCATAACATCCATTCAAGATCCAACAATCACATGAGAAAGTTCAAGCATTCAAGCATTAATCAAGCATTCATTAAGCATTTAAGATTCAAGGATCCTTTGTGAGAATTTCCTCTTCAAGATCTAGCATTTGTTTGGCCATCAAGAGAGGAGATTTACATTGAGGTATTCATCATATTTTTCATTGATGTAAATTTACATCCATGGCTCCATGATGTGGTTTTGGTAGATCTATTATCTTTGTGGAGATTTCCTACATCCTTTAATGTAAATTCAACACCTACAATATACAAGAATTACAAAATCCTTATTGACAAGGGTTTCTATAAGAAAGGTGAATACTTATATTTATCTTGTTTCCTTTACATATTTACATTTCAATTTCAAGGTTGGACAAACCCTCATCCACCCAAACCCTAAAACAAACTTTTCTATGTGTAGGAGGAGGATATCAAAATTACAACCACAGATCTAGAAACTACTTGCCAATATATTTTTGAAGAAGTTAGGTCAAATTTTCTATAGAGTCTGAGGAACATGGTGATTTTGTGAAAAAGTGTTCAGAACATGTTGCACCAGGTCGACCTATTTGTGGAGGTTTGAGAAAAATAACATTTTCTTGGTTTTCTATAGTGATCGTAAATCTGTAGTCAAAATTCCCATCACAGGTTTAGATTTGTAATTTTCAGAGAAAAAAGGAGTATTCATCTACACATTTCAAGGTGAGTACTATATTATTCATTTTATTTTTTAGTCTAGACCTATTTTCATATCTTAATTGGGCTGATTGCATACACTTAGCATCAAGATCTATCCTACTTTTCCCATTAAATCAATTGGTTCAATTTCACATTTACATTTACACATCTTTAGTCAAATCCTACATTGCATGAAAGAGGACTTTTTTTGTGTAATTCCTTGATATAATTTCAGTTTATTATTGGAATCCTTTCATCTTCTTGGGTTTTGCTAATCTAACTTGGGTTATATTGAGAGTTATGTTTGGAAGCCCCTCTTTCTCTTGTATTTTGAGTGTTAGTGTTGGATTGGTTAATTAATGAACTCATCTCACATAGTTTATATTGTTAGATTCATTAGTATCCATTTCACCCCTAAATTTTTTTGGTGAACCCGACATGTTACACATTCCTTTTGATCTTGGTGCATTATCTTGTGTGTTCACCTTCTTTAAACATTTTGGTGACCATGATGTGTTACAAATTCCTTTTGATTTTGGTGCATTATCCTGTGTGTTAACCTTCACTAAATATTTTGGTGAGCTTGACACATCTCTACTTTTTGTTTTTGGAGTTAGATCCCTTGATCTCCCTTTTTGTATTGGTTTTTTACCTTATTTTGGTGAACCCAATGTATTCCCCCTTTCATTATTCATTTTGGAGTTAGATTTAGCTATATTTGAATGGTTAGATATTTCTTTTTATGCTATTTATTACATTGATAATTGTGTTCCAGATAGATCTCATTAGAGTTTCCTTTTGCGATCTCCTCTTTTATGAGCTTTATTACACTAAGTCAAACCTCTAGAATTCCCTTTAGGAGAAGTCATAGACTAATTGCCTATTTTCATCATGATTTCTCTTTTCTTCTTAGGATGCCTGACGCTACTAATATTTTCCCTCAATTCCAATCCTATAATGGAGCATAACTCTTCTCACTTTTTCCATGATGAAGATGAAGTCTTAAGAGTTCCTCCTTCCCAAGTTGATAAGCTCTCTCATGATTTTGATAAATTGGAAACTTGTCTTGTGCAAGTGGAATAAAATCCTGATAGTGTTTCCTCTATTGATGCTATTAAGAAGCTTATCACTCATGATGATAATAACGTCTCCATTTTGTGTGGTATATCATACCTTATTAACACTCATTCTAAGCATTTGACAAAATGTACTCAAGAGTTAGGATAAATTCTGCCTTCCAAAATTATTGAATCATCTATTCCTATTTCTACTACTCTTCCTAGCATTCTTACCTATGTGCCACCTCTCATGATAACTTCTACACAAGTCAAGTCCTAACC
Source organism: Chamaecyparis obtusa (assembly GCA_027943335.1). NCBI lineage: Eukaryota > Viridiplantae > Streptophyta > Pinopsida > Cupressales > Cupressaceae > Chamaecyparis > Chamaecyparis obtusa. The sequence goes on from BSBK01005531.1 coordinate 867,040, forward strand.
TTTCACTTCCTACAAGTGTTCCTCCTACCTCCATACCCTATTCATTACTTTCATACAATGTCGTTCCTTTCACATATTCCAATCCTCTTCCCACTCCTTCTAATCCTCGACCAACATCCTTACAATTTCCTTCCCCCTCCTATAACTTTTCAGGTACATGCAATGTGTCTATACTTACTATTGAATCTTCTAATCCTACCATTAGTAGCTTGGTTCAAACCATCACCGCTTTACAACAATAAGTGGATCAATTCAATCAATCTAAGTATAACATACCTACATGTGACATTTCTAATCCCCTTTCCTTAGATATCCTTCATGTTTCTATGCCGCAACATATTGAGATACCTTATCTTGAGATGTATAGTGGTAAGGGTGATCCTATGATTCATGTGAGGAATTTTGAAACTATATGTAGTTATTTTTCTCATGACTATAGGCTCATCGCTAAGTTGTTCACATGTACTTTTAGAGATAAATATTTACAATGGTATTTCTCTTTACCACCTTATTCTATTAATTCCTTTCAAATGCTCACTAATTCTTTCATTCAACAATTTCAAAATAATATTAATCCTAATATTTCTTTGGATGAATTTATGCATTATAAGAAAAATGTTAAAGGAAAAGTTAGTGATAATATAAAGGTACCTCCCAATTATTACAAGGCCCTTGGTCAAAGACCATATACCACGTGTCCAAAAATGAAGCTCTCATCCTATTATGAACATATCAATGTATGACAAACTGATTCATAGTTACTTCTAGGGAGTTACTACTAATAGGATAAGTGAAAAGAGAACACATGTCTTCTTTAAGTGTCCTATTTTTTTCACTTGAACATATGACAACCCATTGACATAAAATGCATGACATATATCCCTCCATGAACTCCATGTTGTAACCTCCTTAGACACCACATTCACACTATTGGCCATTCTTTCTAAGAAAGTGGTAGGGGATGAGTGGTGCTCAAAACTAGAGGAAATCAACCTATTAAATATGGATATTTGGACACTTTTTTTTAAGTCCATTGATAACATCCCTTTGTGTGTCATAAATGTGACCTATTGGAGGATACAAAGGATTTGGATTTAGTTTTGGTAGTGGGTTTGGGTTTGGCAGTGGATTTGGGTTTTGCTGAAGGTTTTCTTGTTGTGGGGCTACATTTTGAGGGTTCTCTTGTTGCTCATTTCCAACATTATCAAGATTTTCATTTTTCAAAGAGGTCTTTGATGTCTATTTCATGATCAGAGATTGTTTTCTAAATATAACATCAAAATAATTTTAAAAAATTAAATTAATTCAAAAAATCTCATTCAATCGAAATTGAAATAAAAATATTAAAAAAACAAATTCCTACCTATTTGACAACATGACATGCTTGAAAAATGATCAATATGGAAACAAAATCCAATAACAACAAGAACCCACTCAGGTTTTCACATTTTATTTTCCTCCTCTCTCCTCCAAACCTAGTTTTGGAGAGGAATTTAAGCACGAAGGTGTCATAATGTTAATAAATATAGAAATAATTGTATAATGGTGTAAGTCTATGATGGGACCAGGTAATACATGTAATTCTATGGAAACAAGATATTTTTGGTTGATACATGAATCTCACATTGAAAACTATCTAGATTGTTGTACACTTATAGGATCAAGTAACATGCATTCATTTAGAAGTTCAAATGCAACACCATTAGCTATTTATACTAGACAAATTGCATGCTTTTACTCTTCGTGTATGAATTTTGTGGGGGATGAAATTGAATTGAAAGAGTGGGTTGACAAGTGGTATTGTAGAACTTTGAAAACCTTAGATACATATCAACTTCCCAGAGAACTAAAAATGAACCAGTTTGAAGCATCAATAGATTTTGACCATGTATCAGACCTAGTTGAACTAGGTAATTTCTTTAGATTTCGTAGGTTAGATCAATTTTAAACTCAATTTATTAGTTCTTTAAATATTAATTTTGGTATTAACTAATCCTTCTATTAAATGTCGGGCATGTATATGCAGTAATTGCAGATGAGAACAATGAAGAAGGAAAATAATACTTTTTGTGTCGTATGGAGGCCAAAAGGAAATTGACAACTATAGTCATTGCAATAGAGGGTATTCAGTACCCAATAGGATGCATTGTTTTCATAGGGACATGGCTTAGAAGGTACCATTGTTGTTTCCAATTGCATTCATACCTATTAAACTCTTTTTATTACACTTTGCATTGATTTGGGTATTAAACTCTATAAAATGTTGGTATCCTATCAAGAATTTTAATGCTTGGTTTTTTGAAGAATTTGATACACATAGACATATTCTTCATTACTTTCACCTTATTGTTTCAATAAATATTCAATTGATTAAGTATTGTGGAAGACCTCTTAACAAGAATTTATGGAAAGTTCGTGAATCTAACCATGAGGCAATACTTGACACAATAAAGATTAGAGCTAATCCATAAGGCTCTCTCGATTAATTTTAGGCAATCTAGAAGAATGATTCTACAATATGGTAGAATAATTTTGACAATTTTGTGTATATCTTCAAGGTTCTCTATGTGCGTATTTAAAGGCCAAATTTTGTACTTAAAAATGACAACAAGATGTAATGTGCATAAATAGATGCCAAATTTTGTATTAAAAGGGGCTTCCGTGTGTATATTAGATGCTAATTTTTATTTTAAAAAAGGGCAATGAGTTGTCCTATGCATGTTAGATGCCAAATTTTGTATATAAAAGGTTTAATGAGTTTCTATGTGCATATTAGATGCCAATGTTTATGTAAAAAAAGGGAAATGAGATGTCATGTTCATGTTAGATGCTAAATTTTGTATATAAAAGGTGCATTGAGCCTGATTTGAAAATATATTATTAAAATATATGTATTCAATCCTCTCAATCCCTACCTTAGACTAATTTTTAGATATATCATGTTTCATATCTTTCAAACAATTCATCATGGGATCAAATAATGTGCTCCATTAGCTCCGGTTGGCTGGGTAAATTCTAGTGACAACCCCATTTCACCCACAGAGTCCCTCAAAAATTTGCGAGCACACCGAACTAGAGTGTTCCTAAGGGTCACTAAGAAACATTGGGAAGCAATATTTCTTGGGGCATATCTCAATGCTCATGTGAGTTATGGAAATATCATGAGGTGATATAGGACCGTGTTTTGGAGGATTAAAATTACCCATCTTAGTTATGGGAGATTCCCCTTCATTTTAATTTGGCATCCCTATCTTGGTTTATGTCAAAAGATGAAATGTTGCTCAATTGAAATGAGAAACATTGGATATCTTTTAATTTGTTCACCATGAGATCAAATCATCTTCTCCATTAGCTCTAGTTGGCCAGGTTTAGAACTAGTAAAAAACCTATTTTACCCACAGAGTCCCTCGAATATTCATGAGCACATTGGACCAGAGTGTGCCTACAAGTCACTAAGCAACATTGGGAAATGATCTTTCTTGGAGCATATCTCAGAGCTCATGCGAGTTATCAATGAATCATTAGGCTCTACAAGACCATGTTTTGGAGGCCTACAATTACCCATCTCAATTTTGGGAGATTCTCTTTTTTTTTAATTTGGCATCCCTATCTTGATTTATGTCAAAATTTGCAATGTTGCTCAATTAAATTGAGCAACATTGGATATGTTTCAATCCATTCGCCATGTGATCAAATCATATTCTCTATTAGTACCGTTTGGCCAAGTAAATTCTAGTGACAACCCCATCTCACCCAAAGAGTCCCTTGAACATTGACAAGAACTCCGTACCAGAGTGTCCCTAAGGGTCACTAAGCAACATTGGTAAAATCGGGTATTTCACACTTTTGACCAACTTGTTCCAAAATACAAACCACAAGAAATAGAAACCACATAAACCACCCATTAATATACATCTTCCTATGACCTTTATTTGGTCAATTAGGACAATTTGACACAATAGACACAATCATTACATTTTTTGGTATTTCATGCCTGATTACCTCAAATTAAGTCAAATATGACATTGATTATATTATCCATACCACAATGACTTTTATAAACATGTTTCAATTCTATTACATTAAATAATGAATTTAAACATGTTTGATTAATTGTTAAAAATTAATCTTTTAAGAACAATGGTATGCATAAAATGAACAAATTGAATCAAATATCAAGTTTCATATATATCAAAATGAACAATGATTGTGTACATATCAAAAAATGGCATAGATGCTGAATCAATAATAGTTATAAAAATATGGCATGTCCCATGTCAAGATTGATATATACAATAAAAATGTCGAATATTTACAAAAATTGGTCATGTTCAATGACCTTAACTAGATCTAGATATATCTCTATCAATATGATCTATGACTATGTCGGATCATCAAAGTTGAGCCTCATCCAAGCAGTATTTGGCTCATTGTGTGTTTGCAGAAGAATAATTCAAATGCTAAATCATATATCTTATCTCCAAATACTATCAAAATAACTAAATACTAGACTTGAACATGTTGGAAATTAAACTGATGATTACCTCATCTCTTTCTTCTGCACTGGGGTTGTCTAGTAATACAAATGGGATCCTTTGTGGGTGATGAATCCTAGTAAAATGGAATAGTAAAGAATCTATAGGGAGTCACGAAGGGAGCTGTAATATGCAAATGGCAATTAACAAAAGTTAATAACCCAAAATTGATGACAAACACTATAAAAGTAAAAATTCATGTACTCATATCTTGATCCATATGTTCACACACACACACACACACACACACACACACACACATATATATATATATGTATGTATGTATGTATGTATGTATGTATGTATGTATATGTATGTATATATATATGTATATGTATATATATATGTATATATATATATGTATATATATATATGTATATATATATATATATATATACATATATATAGACATATATATATATATATATATATATATATATATAATATATATATATATATATATATATATATATATATATATATGTATGTATATATATGTGTGTGTATATATATACATATGCATATATGTATATATATGTATGTATGTATGTATGTATGTATGTATGTATGTATGTATATGTATATATATATATATATATATATATATATATATATATATATATATATATATATATATATATATATATATATATATATATATATATATATATATATATATATATATATATATATATATATATATATATATATATATATATCTATCTATCTATCTATCTATCTATCTATCTATATGAGCCTTAGATATCTCTCATGTACTCTTAGGAGGGATCATTACTGATGAGGCCACTATGAAAATTTCCTATATGAGAATAATAACATATGCCATAGTCATAAAGGAAGGATTTCTAACAGATTTTGAACAAATAAGAATGCAATCGAAAGTGAATATTAAAATATTACTTCTTCCCACTCCTGAACATCAACAATATCTGGTGCATTCATTAATTCTGTAAAACCTGACTGTTTCTATATGTAGAAAAAATAAGACATGCATTCATCATTATACATGCACATGTTTATCATAATATATTTCAACAAATAAACTTAAATTATACTAAAGTACCTTTGGTACTTTGGGTGTCATCGAGGATTTCTTGTTTCATCTCACTGTCTTGGAGCCAAGTGGGGTAACCTAGAAGAAACAAAATTAACATAAGAGAAATGGATATTATGACACATGAGTTCAATTAGAATTATAAACAAGAGGTATAAAAAACATGATACCGCAAAGTTCTCTAGACCAAAGTCAATCATAGAAAGCATCACATCATCAAATTTGGACATCTGAACCCCTGAAAACCCCCATAAGACATCAAATAAATATACATATTAGGAAAAGATATCTTGACACCAAGAAATTATTCTATTTTTATGAATATATAAAAACTATACCTCAAGTTTTCAAGCTACCTGTGCATGTCTAGTTGAACGAGCACTTTGTGGTGTTCTTGTAGTACCACATGCTACACCCTACAATGCATATTATTCAGATATCAATTTAATTTTTTCTCTAAATAATTTTTTTTTACTTTTATAAGATTTAGGTGGTTAAAATTAATAACATGTCAAAACATACCCGCGTTTGTCTTCTAGAAAACAACATCATCAATAGGTCATTTGTGAGGGCCACATCCACAATAGTGTATGCCTGTCATCTACTCCCAAAATGTGTACACGAATGGGATGTTGAACCATTATCATTCACATCAGTATTTACCCTAGAACATATACCCTGAGAGCTAGGGCACATATGCTCAATGGGTTGGGTTGAGCCACATGGAGCATCTGATGATGATGGAGGTGGTGCAGGTGTCGATCCACCCTTTGCATCAACTAATTGTGTGCCATGATCAATAATGACATCAATCAATGATGTAGCTACCTGAAGGGTTTGTAAATACGTAAATTATTTCACTACTACTAGGACTGCAACACAAACTATGGGTTTTTTTTAATGCCTCCTATGTTGCGGCTCTACCACCCTATGATCCCTAATTCTATCCTTTGTAGAGCCTCTCCCTCTACCCTAGAACTGTTGGATGTCAAATTAATTCGACTTCTCGCTGAGGATAAACTCACAATATAGCTTTCTCAAAAAATATAAAGGAACCTCCCAATTATTACAGGTTGCTTGGTCAAAGACCATATTCCACCTTTCCCAAAATGCAGCTCTCATCCTATTATTAACACACAAATGTATGGGAAACTGATTTTTAGTTACTTCTAGGGAGTTACTACTAATATGATCAATGAAAAGAGCACATTATATTTCTTCTTTAACTATCCTATTTTTTCACCTTATCATATGACAACCCATCAGCATAAAATGTATGACATCTATCCCTTCATGAATCCCATTCTATAACCTCCTTAGACACCTCATTCACACTATTGGCTATTCTTTCTAAGGAAGTGGCTGGGGATGAGTTGTGCTCAAAACTAGAGGAACTCAACCTATTAACCAATAGGGATATTTTAGAACTATTTTGTCGAGAGCGATTGATAAGGTCCTTTTGTGTGGCATCAATACAACCTATTGAAGGATGCAGAGGGATTGGATTTGAGTTATATGTTGGGTTTGGGTTTGGCGATGGATTTGATTTTTGCTGAGGGTTTTCTTGTTGTTGGGCTATATTTTGAGGGCTCTCTATTAGGAATAATAGTCCACAATACAACTGAGAGGGGGGTGAATTTGTTGTATAATAGAATATTAAACTTTAAACTTTGAATAACAAGAATATCAGATCCAATGAACACAATGATTGCCAACACAGTAACAAAATATTTTGGTCTTGGGGAAACCCTGTTAAACGTAAAAACCTTGGTGGGAATTAGCACCCACAAATAATGTATTGAGAGTATAGTATCCTTGTTAGAAGATTTGTCCCTATTATGAGATTATTGAAATATCACAATACATAGTCCTTGTTAGAGGACATACCCTATTAGGAGTCAAGAAAAGAAAGGGGGCTCATTGCCCAAAGAAGGTTAAATCCACCTTCAGAACTCACTGTTCACAACAAGTGTATATGAAGAAATACACAATATTTTGAACTATCCAAAAACAACTATATTTTCTTGATCAGTTCCAATGAAGTTCACTAGTAATCCTTTGCTCTACATCAAACAAAAAAAAGCTCACATCTTTCACAATCTTCTTTACATCACATAAATTCTCACCATTTCTTTTCAAAAGATAAGATCTTACATATATATCCTATTACATTCTACATGATCAGGTTGGCCCATTAGGCTTTCCTATTTACATAAACTATTGCTAAGATACACATGATACCTAAAACAAGTATACAATGATTCCATTACAACAATTAAGGACTGACATCCTTAATTTACATTTACCAAACAAAATACATGCTACACTGCTGAAGTCAGATCCCAAATAAGTCTTCTCTAGGTCACACGCCACAACTGGTGTCATCCAAAATTCCATACCTTGTGCTGATAAATGAACATCCTTCAGTGCCTTGTATTTTATCTCTTAAGCTTGCATAAAATTAATCCATATCTTCTGTATGATATACCAGAAACACAAAGACTCACTCTGTCAGCTTCCACTGTCATTGTCTAGTAACTAGTCTTCATAAAAACATTTGTAACTCTCCCAATATGAAACATTACAGGATGTGATCTTTGATATAAGATCACAACATCTTCTTGTACTCTCATCTATCTTCGCATGTTCTAAACCATCCGTAAAATGTCTGTACACTGTCAAAATCAGCTTGTACTCTTTACATAAACATATGTTGACATCAGTGACAAACCACAAATGACAATAGTATGAATACCCATTCAGTAATGTAGTGATTAAATATATAAAATGTATCAGTCACCACCCTATGCATTACCAATATCCAACAATCTCCCCCTTTATCATTGATGTCAACATATGGGAAAATCCATCATCCCAAAGTTATATCAATCCAAAGCTCTACAACCAAACAGTACTCTCACAGTATTCCTTCATACAATCTCCCCATACAGTAGGGATTTTATCATAGAAACACTCCCCCTTTGAAAAAAATGGCAAAGGGTGCCATCAGTAATCAATTTTTCTTCAACACATTCCTTCCATGATCACTCCCCCTGAGGAATAGATCCCTACATCCAGTCCAAAATATGATAAGGCTTTGAAAACCTCTGGACTGATGCATCCTTGCATCATTTAATTTTGACTAGGAGGGGCCTGAACCCCAAGTATACCTCTAAGATATTCAAAGGTATCATTTGGCAATGGCTTTGTGAAGATGACTGCAATCTATTCCTTTGTACTAATATACTCTAACTTTATTTCCTTCTTTGCCACCTTGTCTCTCAAGAAGTGATAATTGATAGAAATATGTTTAGTTTTAGAGTACATCACTAGATTCTTTGACATATTTACTATACTGGTGTTACTACAATGGATAACCACAGGCTCATCAAAAGTTATTCCAATGTCTTTCAGTATTTTCTTCATCCAAATAATTTGAGTGCAATTTATAGCAGCAACAACATACTCTGATTCAACATTAGATTGAGCTATACAATCTTGATTCTTACTTAACCATGAAAGCAACTTTTTCCCAAGGAAAAATGCACCACCACTAGTACTCTTTTTGTCATCAATGTTTCCCTCCCAATCAACATCAGTATAAGCATAAAGTTCTATCATTTCTATTATACCATAAGCCATAGTCTATTGTTCCTTTCAGATATCTTAGTATCCTTTTCATAGTATCTAGGTGTGTCTCTTTGGGATCTTCTTGATATCTAGCCCTAATTCCAATAGCATTAGAAATATCTAGTCTAGTGTGGGTTAGATATTGTAATCCTCCAACCATTGATCTGTACTTGGTCTGAAAAACACACTTTGATTCATCATCAACTTTCAGCTTATTACCAGTTACCATGGGTGCACTAATTGATTTACAGTCCTCTATTCCAAAAAATTTCAACATGTCCTTAAGATATTTAGTCTAAGAAATAAAAATTCAATCTTTAATCTAATTTATTTGTAGTCCAAGAAAGAATTTCATTTCACCAATCATGGACATCTCAAATTCATTTTCCATTTCATTAGAAAATTTCTCACATAGATCATCATTACCTCCAAAGAAAATATCATCAAAAAAGACCTATATTATCAAAACTCCATCTTCACTAGTTCTTAAATACAAATTACTGCCAACATTACCTTTTCTGAATCCAAGCTAAAGTAGGTATTTCTCTAACCTTGCATACCAAGCCCTTGGAGCTTGCTTCAGCCCATAGAGTTCCTTCTTAAACTTGCATACCATGTCTCCATCTTTTCATAAAGGAAATCCATCAGGTTGTTCTATATACACTTCTTCTTCAAGATCCCCATTCAAGAATGCAAATTTCACATCCATCTGACGCACCTTGAAGTTCTTATGTGTAGCATCAGCCAAGAATAGTCTCACATCTTCTATTCTAGTAATAGGAGAAAATATCTCTTCAAAGTCTATGGCTTCTTGTTGTGAATAACCTTTACATACCGGTCTTTCTTTATTTCTTATAACAACCCCTTATTCATTCATTTTGTTTCTGAAAACCCATTTAGTTCCTATTACATTTTTGTTCTTAGGTCTAGGAACCAATTCCCAAGTGTTGTTCTTCTTTATCTGATCTAATTCTTCCTTCATATCATTTATCTAGGATTCATCTCTACAAGCTTCATCTGTAGTCTTTGGTTCAACTTGTGAAATCAAACAAATTTCTTCTCTAGCCTTTGATCTAGTCATTACTCCTTGATTAGTATTACCAATAATTTAATTTTTAGGATGATTATTCTTTACATACCTCAGAGTTTTAGGAACCTCAGTAGCCTCATTTGTGTCATCATCACAAGTCTCATTTTTGCATTCAGCCTCAACAATTTCTTCTTCTTCTTATGCTCTAGCAACCTCTTTTATCTCTGTATTCTGATTACAGTCATACATTCTATCTTGTATCTAAAACCTTTCATCTATCTTTACATTGTGACTTTCAATCATCATTCTCAATCTTAGATTGAAACACTTGAAAGCCTTTCTCTTAGTAGAGTAACCAAGGAAAATTCCTTCATCACTTCTAGCATCAAACTTCCCTATCTCATCAATTCTCTTGATATATCACTTACTACCAAATGTTCTGAAATATTTTATGGTAGGAGTATGATTAAACCATAACTCATAAGGAGTCTTACTTGTACCTTCTCTGATTTGAATTCTATTCAATGTGTACACCATTGTCCCAACAACCTCTCTCCAATACATATGAGATACATTTCCTTCAAGCAACATTGTCCTAGCAGCATCAAGTATAGTCTAGTTTCTTCGCTCTGTTATCCCATTCTGTTGTGGAGTCCTAGGAGAAGATTTTTGTCTCTATATCCCATGCTCTTCATAGTATGAATTGAATAAGTCTCAAGTAAACTCTCTACCTCTGTCTGACTTCAAACATTTTATTTTTAAACTTGATTCATTCTCTACTTTTTCTTTGAATATCTTGAATTTATCAAATGCCTTCGATTTCTCTTTCAAATAAGTAACCCACATCATTCTAGAAAAGTCATCAACAAAAAGTATAAAATACCTTTCACCATAGTATGATTTTGTTCTTGTAGGTCCACATAGGTCTATATGTACTAGATCCAACTTTCCCTTTAATGTATATGCTTTGCTTTTATAATTGCTTCTAGTCTATTTTCCCATGACACATTCTCTGCATAAAGTGTTAGATGGTTTCACAGTCTTTGGTAGATCTCTTATTGCATTAGTCAAACTTTCCTTCACAATGTTATCAAAATTAACATGACAAAATCTTCTATGCCATAACCAACTATCATATACCTTCACAACAAAACAAGAGGCTCCAGGGGTGAACCCACAATACTGGGTTACAATTTTTCAGAGGAAGGAATCCGTCCCGAAAAATGTTTTCGGAAAAATATTATTTAGCCACTTTCAATAGAAAGTGGCTTGAACTTTCAATCATAAGTACTAAACTTATGATCGAAAGTCCTTAAACATGGGACTTTCGATCGTAAGTAACTTTCGATCAAAAGTTCTTACTAACTTTCGATCGAAAGTTACTAAGGGACTTTTGATCGAAAATCCCTTAGTAATGACTTTCAATCGAAAGTCATTAGTTAGGGTTTTTTTTTGGTGGAAAATATATCTGCTGAAAGTGAGTTTCACTGTCACTTTCGGTGACAGTGAAATGGTGAAACAGTGGGGACGGCTTCCAAATTCTCAAACATGGTTTTGAGGTATTTTTATTATTCATTTTTATTATTTTTAGTTTTTCATAGATGCATAAATAGTATATATGCATATATACACATATATACACATGTATATATGCATATACATGTGTATATATGCATATATGCACATGTATATATGCATATACATGTGTATATATGCATATACATGTGTATATATGCATATACATGTGTATATATGCATATATACATGTGCATATATGCATATATACACATGTATATGCATATATACATGTGTATATATGCATATATGTATATATACATCTATACATGTGTATATATGTATATATACATATATATATACACATGTATACATGTGTGTGTGTGTGTGTGTGTGTCTATATATATATATATATATATATATATGTATGTATGTATGTATGTATGTATGTATGTATGTATGTATGTATACATGTGTATATATAATTATATAGATTTTTCATTATTATATGTGTATATATAATTATATAGATTTTCCATTATTATATATATATATATATATATATATATATATATATATATATATATATATATATATATATATATATATATATATATATATATATATATATATATATATATATATATATATATATATATATATATATATATATATATATATATATATATATATATATATATATATATATATATATATATATATATATATATATATATATACATACATACACATGTATAAACATGTATATATATATACATGCACATGTATGTGTGTGTGTGTGTGTGTGTGTGTGTGTGTGCATGTATGTGTGCATGTGTGCATGTGCATGTATATGTATGTATATATATGTATGTGCATGTATGCATGTATATATATATATACATATGTGCATGTATGCATGTTTGTGTGCATGTGTGCATGTATGCATGTGCATGTATATATGTATGTATACATACATGTACATGTGTATAGATAGATTTTTATGTATACATTGTGTATGTACATAAGACCTAGATGAGACTAATTATCTACCTAATACTTGACTAAGAAGACATAATTAAATATACTTAAAATTAGACCCCTTGAGTAAATTGTGACCCATTAAGACCTAATTTTTAACCTATTACCTGACCTAATATGAGTAATAAGACCCAAATTAGGACCTAATATCATTAATAAGATGGGCTTTAAAGATGTAATTAGACCTAATACTTGACCAATTAACACCTAATGAGACATGTGTAACTAGTCTCAAGTATACCTAATATGAGTTTGAGGACCCCTTAAGACCTAATTAGACCTTTAATTAAGACTAATTAACACCTAATATCATGAGTAATAGGACTTGCTAGTACACCTAATATGAGCAATATGATCCCTTAGGCATAATTAGACTAACCCATAACAAGACCTTTAAATTATACCTAATTTTATACTATTTAATTTACCTTTAAATACATGTGAGTAATACATACCTAATATAAGTAATAGGAACTAATATTGAATAGTAATAATGCCTACTTAGGGACATATTTATGAACTTAATAGGACCCCTTAGACCAAATTAGTCATAATAGCTTGCCCTAATTATCTATGTACAATATGAGTAATAGGACCCCTTCTAACCTTGTAATTAGATCGAATTTAAAGACTAATTAACACCTAATATGTACGTGAGTACTACATGACCCTTTAAGACCTAATTAGACTCAATACATGCTTAATATGAGCTCTTAAGACCAGAGTAGACCTATTAGTTCACCTAATTAGACCTACTTAGATGCAATTAGACCTATTAGGACATCATAATTCCTAGTTATCTAGGTCTATTTTAAGAGGTAGATGATAGGTTATATGACCCCTTAAAACCTTTTAGGACCTAATTAGACCCAATTAGATGTATTACGACCTAATTAGACCTAGATAAGACCTATTACAATGGAATTAGACCTAATTAGCACCTAAATAGACCCAATTAGACCTATTAGGACCTAATCTGACCAAATTAAACCTATTAGGACCTATGACAGGTTATATGACCCCATTAGACCCACTATGAGTAACATGAGCCCTTAAGACCTATATTAAAGCACCTGATTAGACCAATTAGTACCTAATTAGACCAATTAGTACCTAATTAGACCCAATTAGTTGTTATGACCTAATTCTAGACCTATTAGGACCTATAATACCTGTTATATGACCCATTTAATACCAAATTAGACCCACTATGAGTAATATGACCCCTTAAGACTTATTAGTGCCTCACCTAATTAGACCCAATTAGATCAATTGGGACCTAATCACACCCCAATTAGACCTAATTATACCTAATTTAACCTATTAAACATACCTAATTGGACCTATTAGGACCTATGATAGGTTATATGACCCTTTAAGACCCCATTAGACCTATTAAAATGTAATTTACATTTAAACATGTAATTTATGTAATTGATTTTACTTTCAATTAAAATAGTGAAATGCACACATAGTATTTAATTTAATTTTTATTTAAATTAGGAAAACATACATGTATATATGTAGACTTTATTTGACAGTAAATAAAATCTTTCAGGGACATACATATTCTAGATCTATTAGACATTATTACACATCACACATGGCAGATGCACCAATCCCCCCTGCAGAACTATTTTCACGCACTAATAGAGAGATTCAATGGCTGCAAGAATCTATAAATAATCTATCTAGCTCTATTGTCTATAAGAGCACGTGTCAGTCCATCCTTAATAGCTTGATTAGCATTAGGGATGACATTCATGGTACCACTCCATATGCCCCAGATATTATAGAGTCCATACTTGAGAGGAAGAGACAAGAGGTTGGCTATGGTCTTTCTCTTAAGGAGGTACAGGCTTCAGTGCCTAAAGTGACCCTGAAAGGGGAAGTTTTCCCATCTTATGCAGATAAAAATTATGTGAAGGGATATCAGGTTACCAAGTGTGAGGATCCTGCTATATCAGCATTGATATACCTTAGATTTCTAGCTACCCATGGTCGTTATCTAAATAACGACCAGATTCCACTATACTTTACACAACAAATTTTTTCTTAGGTTCATTTAGGTCATGTTAATTACACTGATTTGCCATGATATCTAGGGTAGGGGCATGGTAGGCTTGCTGATAGAGATGCTTATCGTCAAGCTGATCGATAGAGACCAGTACACAGGGCTATTGTTGGTCAAAGGGCACCTACTATAGCTCCTTCATTGGGCCCTATTCTAGATGATGTTATTCATAGAACCTAACTTTGAGCTGCGATTGATAGTGTGGGGGACATTGCAGCAACTGCCACATCCATATCTAGTGATCAAGTTGGTCAGTGCCTGATGTCTTGACAACACTCCAGATCATTAGGTGGAGCATCCGCTAGTAGGACTGCAGATGACATGTACACTGTAGCAGGAATCCCTTCACTTTCTAACCTAGAGGGACTTACAAGGGAGATGACACAGGTGACACTGACTAGCTTGGCTGAGGATCTATTGGATGCATATGCATTTATAGTAGCAAAGCATGATATCCCCATATCAGAGGTTAGATCTTGTGTGGGTACTGTCAGATACACTCAATTACATCCTTCTCACCTAGACCATGGCCATAGTGGCAGTGCTTGTGAGGATCCACCTACTGACCACTCTATTGCTGCACAGGGAGAGGCACGACATACAAACCCTTCAGTCAGTGCAAGTCATCAGTTCTCTGATGTTGGTCTTGATGATGTTGAGTTCAGCATGACCACTACAGGTTATTTAGATTTTTTGACACGTGATGATATGACTTCCATGCCATCTCATCTAGTTAGTCCATTGCATTCATCATTATAGAGGCGTGTGCAGTCTACTCATGTTGTAGATGCATATTTGAGCTTGGACCAAGCACAACAAAATCTTGATACCTTGGTTGATAGGATTGAGGCCAGTGAATCTGAGTACTATCAGTTTCCACCACCTACACAGGTATAAATTAGATTATATACATGCATTTAATGTTACAATTAAACTTAAATTTATTTTCAAAATTTCAATCAATTGATTTATTTTTTATATACCAGGATATGCCTCTTGTTACTCCTTCTTTGGGTATTGATCATGTATGTCGTCGGGACTCACTCAATGATGACATCAGTAGTGGAAAGGTGAGTTTTTAATTTGTTATCTATGTGTACACACTTTATAACATGTTTTCTTGTACAATATTTTAAATCAAACTTAAGAGATCTTTGTACAATGTTTATATATGTTTTAATTTATATATCTCTTTCTTTGTAGGCATCTGCACATCCTTCACAGCATGATAGTCACTCTAGGTGTGATCGCTTAGCAAGGAGTCGACATGATAAGTCCTAGACACTTTCATATTTGATCAGAGACATATTTCATATTATGTATATATATATTCATGTTTGATGAACTATATTTCATTTCTAGACTCTACATGACTGATTGATGTGTTTGATGTTATATTTCATTTCTAGACGGGATTTTGATAGAATTTTTGACATGCATGATTGATTCATATGTTTCATATTTACAGTACTTGATCTACACACATGATTGATGTTTCATGCATACATTATATATATACTTTCACTCTAGATACATGTGCATGTGTGTGATGAACTTGTAAATTTTCAATACTTTCAATAGATTACATATACACATGTACATGTTTAATTTAAATTTGATGAACTTGATTTCAATAGATTAAACATACATGAATCATGTTTGAATTCAATATATTACATACATGAATGATGTTTGATTGTACACATGTTTGATTTAAATGTACATTTAATAATAGTTGTGTGCACGTACTTTTAATTTAATGTTGTTGTACTTCAAGTAGATTTTATATTTAAAACATGCACGTCCTAATGTAACACATGAAAATTCAATACATACACACAAATTCATACTCCAAAGTTAGAGTACATCATATTCAGGTAGATAATTAATATATCATATCCACTTGTAAGACATAAATTTGAGATCTATATATTCTTAATTTTTAATTTAATTGAACCTCCATTCACTATGGGCATCAGTAGGAAAGAATGGACCTAAGAAAACCTCTGGTCTCACCTGTGAAAAATTTAGTTCAAATCATATTTCATGCGTGATTTAGTCCACATCAAGTGGTTCATCTCTCTCTTGAATAACATTTAATATTCTCACATGGTCGTTAGTATCAAGTCTCCACTTATGAATGCCACGTCCCGTCACAGGAACAAGAGATAGGATGGTGGAAATTACAAGATGACTATACTGATAAACCTTATTGTTAGGTTGATAATCAATAAAATGAATCCCTTGTTTAAGTATTTTGGTTTGCTTCAAATATGTTCCTTGCATGACAACTGAACCTATGCAATGTGTTCCTCAATGTTAAATATATAGATGTGATAAATACTAACCATATAAAAAAACTTAAATACAATATTAGAACCTGTGGGAAACATAATTCCATCACTTGTTTCACTCTGTGTTAGCTTCATCCTCTCCTTACATCAATGTAATAAATAGTAACTAACACCTTCCACATTTCCAGGCTCTGCTACTACTACAAAAATATTTCCTGCATTTAAAGTGAACTTTTAATTTTAGGAACTTGTAAATATAAATTAAACAAACTTTATTTAAATGAATTGAGAACTTATGAGTCCTTTTTAAAAACATGTACATAAACACACACGTACCAATTTTGATCAAACCTGAAATATGGTCATAATCTGTAGAAACCAATGGAATATCATCAAAGCTTTCATCCTGAACGTCATTTGTGTTTGTAACATCTAGTGGAACCAAATTCCATTCACTAACATATCCACATTTTTGGTTGATACATTCGTCATAGTTTTCAAAAATGCAGTCATAACAAAAGCATGAATAATCTCTAGTGTACAATGACCACACATTACTATCCGCACTCATAACTGAATGTAGGGATCTTGTTTTGTCTACTCTCCTGCATCCATGGATTGATCTTCTGTCAACACCTAAACAATAGAGAGGTCACATGTAAAAATTAAAGACATGTATATAAGTTAACTCAAACAATGATCAGTAAATTTAAAATTAGTTCCTGTTATCTCCTAGAATACTTGGAAGGGTATGACTCGATCTGATCGTGATGATGTGTTATCATGATTTGGCACCATAAAATGCATCTTGCACCACTCAACTACATCATGAGCATTATTTATATGATATCCTTGATAGTGCAGTTGATACTTTCTTAAAGCACATTTGATACAAGCTCCTACACCATCATGCTCTCCCTTTCCATGTCCACTCTCAAAGAAACTCCAAATATGTGGTATCTTTTGGTATTGATGATATCTACATAGTGTGTAAAATGGCCTTGCTGATTTAAATTGTGTTGCACATCCATCCAACCAAACAAAATGCTTTTCAATTTTGATGCCTTTGTTTTCCAAATATCCAAAAAATGTCTTAAAGCAATGCTCGACAAAATGTATGTCATGCTCTTTATCATCACTAATGTAAAAGTGATATTCTTTATTTATGAATCATGCTTCATATGTACTTTCAACACCATCCAAATCTAAACACATGTACCATGATAGTCACCTGCTTTGTATAGTAGTATTCTGCTTGAAGTTATTTTTGAGATACAAAGGAGTAGTTCTCTACAAAATCAACAACCGATAAAATCATTCCAACTGGAAAAGATTCTTTTTGTATTTGGAATTGTTCTGCCTGCCATTTAGCGAAAAAAACATGTCGTATGTATGGTTGAATCAATTTACAAAAATTCTCCATAAATGTTGCAACAGGTATCTCATCTTCTACATATTCCAACCTTGTTGATTCTTTCCTGACTTTTGTTTCATACTTGATGTACTTGTATCTCTTGCATTTTATCATCCTCACCATGTCAGTATCTTCAAGTCTCAAAGGAAATTTAGCCAAATCCCCACATGTTTGACAAGTTCCTCTTATGCAATCTATTTCAGGTATTTCATGATCAATTGGTTTGTTACATAAGATTGATGTTATGAATTGACTTGGACATTTAGGAAAATCATTTTGAGAACCACCACTTTCTTCTATCATCTTTCTAAACCCTTGGTAGTAGAGATCGAATTCAATGTGATATCAACAACAATAAGTTTCAAAAGATTTATTTATTTTTACAAAAAATGGCTTTAATCTTTCAAAAATTGTTTGTCCAATCTTAATGTCAGGATTTGAGTTACAAAATGAGAGATACAATTCATGTTGTGTGGTGTCCAACCAATGTTTTGTGTGCTAGAAATATTCCTTAGGCCCAGTCCTCTTCTTGATAACGTCTCTTGTATTTGGTGAAGGACGAGTATGATTAGTCCAAAATGACGTAACTAAGTTCCTAATTGTTTCATTAATTCTATCAGACCGAGGAGCTCTACACATTAGTGCCCAATTACCTTCTAATGTAGTATCATCCAAATTGATTCTTCTTTTCAAATAGTGTGTCATTGTCTTCCTACTGTACCCGATCTGAGATGAAAGTGAAGAAATTTGTCTTCTTTGGGACATGTTTTTATTTAAAATAGATGTCAGTATCACTCTTCTTGAAATGGACCTATTTGTAGATCTAGTTGTTTTCCCAATGGAATGCAAACCTTCCTTAACACTATCAACAATATTTTTGTGTACGTTACTTGATTTTAACTTTTTCAAACTTGCATCTACACCCAATAATTTTAATGGCTCTTTTAACTCATCTTTAAGAAGTGTAATTGATAACAATTGAGTTTTCTCAAGTGTACCAAGATTCTCAAATTGTTTCATTATTTGCTTAGATTTTTTATTCAATGCCCTCTTCGTAATATTTATGGGTTGTTTAGCATAATCTCTCAATTTTTCCACATCCATTTCAATTAAATGATCTATGCTTTTACGATTAATTTTTCTCTTCAACTGTTGGAGTAGACTATCATTCACATATGTTTCTTGCACTTCCACTGCAAATAAAATAAAATAAAAAATCTTAATATCTCATCTTAAGGACCTTCATGAAATACGTATTTACAAGCTCTTGAACATGTTCTACCTATAAATTATTATCCATTAATGAGAGAAACACATACTTGTTTGACCTTGGGTTGAATCAACTTGGGATGCCCTTTGTCCAACATTTTCATCATCAAAGGTTGCATGTACACAACAAAAACAATAACTTATTCTTAGGGGAAAGACCCAAAATGTATATTCACCAATAAGAGACTAAATTGAGATAGTGACTAAATCAAGAGAGTCAGTGAGAGAAAGAGAGAGATGTGTACTTATTTGATATTCTAAGACTTATGCTTGTTGAGCTTGTGATAACCCTTCTCTAACTTCTGAAGGTTGGGCTTGTTGAGCTTGTGATCACCCTTCTCCAACTTATGAAGGTTGGGTTTGTTGAGCTTATGATGACCCTTCTCCAACTTTTGAAGGTTGGGCAGCTTGTTCAGCTTGTGATTCTTGAGCATTTCCTACACATGTATGAAGTATAAATTGGTCATAATTAGTATAAGTTGGTATAATAAGTCATATTAGGTCTTAATTGGTCCTAATTGACTATAATTGGATCTAATAGGTCATAATTGAATCTAATAGGTCCTAATTAGGTCCTAATTGGTCATAATTGAGTCTAGTTAGTCCCAATTGAGTCTAATAGGTCATGTTAGGTCCTAATTGGTCCATATTAGGTCCTAATTGGTCCCAATTGAGTCTAATTCGTCATGTTAGGTCCTAATTGGTCCATATTAGGTCCTAATTGGTCCCAATTGAGTCTAATTGGTCCTAATTGAGTCTAATAGGTCATATTAGGTCCTAATTGGTCCTAATTGAGTCTAATTAGTCCTAATTGAGTTTAGTAGGTCATGTTAGGTCCTAATAGGTCCTAATTAGGTCCTAATTGGTCATAATTGTGTCTAGTTGGTCCTAATTGGTCCTAATTGGTCCATATTAGGTCCTAATTGGTCCATATTAGGTCCTAATTAGTCCATATTAGGTCCTAATTGGTCATAATTGAGTCTAATTGGTCCTAATTGAGTCTAATAGGTCATATTAAGTCCTAATTGATCCTAATTGACTACAATTGGATCTAATAGGTCATAATTGAATCTAATAGGTCCTAATTAGGTCCTAATAGTTCCTAATTGGTCATAATTGAGTCTAGTTAGTCCTAATTGAGTCTAATAGGTCATGTTAGGTCCTAATTGGTCCATATTAGGTCCTAATTGGTCCCAATTGAGTCTAATTGGTCCTAATTGAGTCTATTAGGTCATATTAGGTCCTAATTGAGTCTAATTAGTCCTAATTGACTTTAGTAGGTCATGTTAGGTCCTAATAGGTCCTAATTAGGTCCTAATTGAGTCTAATTAGTCCTAATTGAGTTTAGTAGGTCATGTTAGGTCCTAATAGGTCCTAATTAGGTCCTAATTGATCATAATTGTGTCTAGTTGGTCCTAATTGAGTCTAGTTGGTCCATATTAGGTCCTAATTGGTCCTAATTAAGTATAATTAGATCTAATATGTCATAATTGAATTTAATAGGTCCTAATTAGGCTCTAATTGGTCATAATTATGTCTACGTGGTCCTAATTTCAAGTCTAGTTGGTCCATATTGGTCCTAATTGAGTGTAGTTGGTCCTAATTGAGTCTAATAGGTCATATTAGGTCCTAATTGGTCCTAATTGACTATAATTGGATCTAATAGGTCATAATTGAATCTAATAGGTCCTAATTAGGTCCTAATTAGGTCCTAATTAGGTCCTAATTGGTCATAATTGTGTCTAGTTGGTCGTAATTGAGTCTAGTTGGTCCATATTGGTCCTAATTGAGACTAGTTGGTCCTAATTGAGTCTAATAGGTCATATTAGGTCTTAATTGGTCCTAATTGACTATAATTGGATCTAATCGGTCATAATTGAATCTAATAGGTCCTAATTAGGTCCTAATTGGTCATAATTATGTCTAGTTGGTCCATATTGGTCATAATTGAGTCTAGGTGGTCCTAATTGAGTCGAATAGGTCATATTAGGTCCTAGGGTATGTGCAAGATCATAAGGGGCCAAAAAGTGGTGATGTTAGTTCAAAACTTTGACAATGTAGCTGACAACTTTTTTTTCACCTAAATTTGATAAAACAAAAAGGGTATCTTAAGGAGATTAACAACTTTATATCGATATAATTGTTGTCAAATTTTGAATTCGGTAAGTAATTATTAGTTATTTTCTAATTGAGCTACCTCTAAAATGCTGATTTATATACTGATTGAAAAATGACTATAACTTTTAGACGGTAAAACATTTTTGAAATCTAAAAAATGCGTCACATTCTATGCTTCGCCTACTATAAGGAAAAATAAAATAAAATAAAATTTTGTAAAGTTTTGAATTAGTTAAGGTGGTTAGACATGAGAGTCTTTTTATTCTGAAAATGTTGTAGCACATAATTCATAATTAACTATTTTTTTGGAATAAAATTACAAAAAAATATGCTTCACATCCGGGCATGAGTCTACTACTTATATATAAAATCTTATAATAAAATATTATCATTTGATTACGATTAAGGTTGTCAGACATACACCTACTTATTTTTTTCCTAAAATTTTTGTACTGCTGCATTGAAATCTATACTTTTCACCAATCATACTAAATTTTTCTCAAAAAAGACCTAGTAGTTTAGAAACTACATTCAATTTTCTATAGATTCTATTTTTGCAACTTTTTGATATTAGGTTCATAGCCAGTTGAAATTTTCACGTCAAGTTGACTAACCCTGATTTGCTAATTTTTCATTGCCACTTAAGGGCATAGTTTGGCCCCTCATGATCTTGCACATACCCCCTAATTGGTCCTAATTTACTGTAATTGGATCTAATAGGTCATAATTGAATCTAATAGGTCCTAATTGTTCCTAATTGGTCATAATTGAGTCTAGTTGACCTCCTAATTGAGTCTAGTTGGTCCATTTTAGGTCCTAACAAATCCTAATTAAGTCTAGAATTAGTCCTAATTGAGTCTAATAGGTCATGTTAGGTCCTAATTGGTCCCAATTGAGTCTAATTGGTCCTAATTGAGTCTAATAGGTCATATTAGGTCCTAATTGAATCTAATTAGTCCTAATTGAATTTAGTAGGTCATGTTAGGTCCTAATTGTTCCTAATTGAGTCTAATTGGTTCTAATTAGTCCTAATAGGTCAGGTAATTGAGTCTAATTAGTCCTAATTGACTTTAGTAGGTCATGTTAGGTCCTAATTGGTCATAATTTAGTCTAATTAGTACTAATTGAGTTTAGTAGGTCATGTTAGGTCCTAATTAGGTCCTAATTGATCATTATTATGTCTAGTTGGTCCTAATTGAGTCTAGTTGGTCCATATTAGGTCCTAATTAGTCCTAATTGAGTATAATTAGATCTAATAGGTCATAATTGAATATAATAGGTCCTAATTAGGTCCTAATTGGTCATAATTGTGTCTAGTTGGTCCATATTGGTCCAAATTGAGTGTAGTTGGTCCTAATTGAGTCTAATAGGTCATATTAGGTCCTAATTGGTCCTAATTGACTATAATTGGACCTAATAGGTCATAATTGAATCTAA
The DNA here is from genome assembly GCA_027943335.1 of Chamaecyparis obtusa. Taxonomy (NCBI): domain Eukaryota; kingdom Viridiplantae; phylum Streptophyta; class Pinopsida; order Cupressales; family Cupressaceae; genus Chamaecyparis; species Chamaecyparis obtusa. The sequence continues at coordinate 890,472 of BSBK01005531.1, forward strand.
TAGGTCCTAATTGTTCCTAATTGGTCATAATTGAGTCTAGTTGACCTCATTATTGAGTCTAGTTGGTCCATATTAGGTCCTAACCAATCATAATTATGTCTAATTAGTCCTAATTGAGTCTAATAGGTCATGTTAGGTCCTAATTGGTCCATATTAGGTCCTAATTTGTCCTAATTGAGTCTAATAGGTCACATTAGGTCCATATTGGTCCTAATTGAGTCTAATAGGTCATATTAGGTCCATATTGGTCCTAATTGAGTATAATTAGATCTAATAGGTCATAATTAAATCTAATAGGTCCTAATTAGGTCCTAATTGGTCATAATTGTGTCTAGTTGGTCCTAATTGAGTCTAGTTGGTTATAATAGGTCCTATTAGATCCTACTTAGTCCTAATAGGTCCTAATTAGTCCTAATTAGGTTCTAATAGGTCCTAATAGGTCCTAATTAGTCCTAATAGGTCCTAATAGGTCCTAATTAGTCCTAATTAGTCCTAATAGGTCCTATTAAGTCCTAATTAGTCCTAATTGAGTCTACTTAGGTGTTAATTGGTTCTCACTGATTCTAATTGGGTCCTAATAGTCCTAGAATAGGTCCTAATTACTCCTAATAAGTCTTATTAGTCCAAATAGGTCTACAATTAGGTGTAGTTAAGTATAATAGACCTGTACAATATCACATTTACATGAACATTAAGAAAAGTCTTGACCATCAACTCAAAATATCTATCTAGAGACATCTCAGACATACCTTGATTCTGATGATGATATCTTTTTCATGATTCTTCACATAGTCTTTGTTCATTCTCTTCTGAATAATGTCATGTACTTTTGTTTAGCCTTCTTTTTTTATTTCCCGTCAAAACTTAGAAAATTATTCTGTGCCAAAATGTCTTCCTTCTCCTAAATGCAAATTATTTTACAGCTTTCAGATTTATGAAATGAAAAAAATATACATTTATTTATACCAAATTCTAATTACCCAAAAATGCCACCAAAAAGGCTGACATTGGTTTTGATCGAAAGCCAAATGTGTCTTTCGATCAAAACTAAGGGACTTTTGATCAAAAGTCCCTTAGTATTAACTAAATTTAGCATTTTTTGCCAAAGTACTTTCAATAGAAAGTACTTACTTTCTATCGAAAGTACCTGAAATGGGAGATGGTTTCAAGTTTTCAAGAAATTTTGAGAATTTCATGGCATCGGGCCTCAAGCGCGCTGATCAAATGGATGAATAAAAAGACATCCTTTTGCATAAAATAAGTACTCAGAACTAGCTTTCTAATGATTATATATTTGACTATTTTTAAATTTATTATGTGTATGATTTTTGACATTAAATGAATGTAGATTTTTTGTCAAATATAAACCTCTGAGTTTGACGTTCAACGAAAAATAGTAAAACAAGGAAATTTTTTTTGAAAAATAATAGTGCCCTCCGTATTCGAGTCTACTTTCTATTAAAAAAATAATAATTGAAATTTGATAAATACATAATAAATTATAAGCTATGTAGTCAAGGTAGGTCAAAATTTTGGTTTAGTCAACTTCAAACGTTAATAAAATATGCAATAATAGTGATAATGTCATCAAATGAATTGCATGCCCTCCATATGGATGTTACAAAACTAAATTTGAAAGAATCACATCCATATCTATTTTACAAAAAAAGTTAGGCTCTATGAAAACAATGTTACTATTTGAAAATGATGTTTTCAACACCATACAAGTTTTCATGGGAGAAAGAAAAAAGTATTCAAATAAATTATATATAGATATAGATATAGATATAGATATAGATATAGAATATATATATATATATATATATATATATATATATATATATATATATATATATATATATATATATATATATATATATATATATATATATATATATATATATATAATCTAGACAAAAAATCCTAAAAGACTCTAATTTACTTCATCCTCCAATTTCTAGCGCTTCAATGTCAATATGCATCCAAATCTGAAAAATTTTCTGAAAATGTAGAGTTCAATGTCCATTTAGGCTAAAAAGTGTAACCCACTATTGTGGGTTCACCCCCAAATGTATTTAATTAAAATACATTACCTCTAGACTTAGTACTGGTTGCAATCAACTTTCCTTCCTTACTTCTAATAAAACATTTATCATTACTCAATTGTAATTGAAACTCTTTTTCCATCAAATTTCCAACACTCAACAAGTTATGCTTGAGTCCATCAACAAGTAGTACATTATCAGTATTAGTCTATCCATCCAGAGTAATAAGTCCTACTCCTATGATAGGTTTAGGAAGATGATCTCCTAACCTTACAACACCACCATCATACTTTACTAACTTAACAAACTTATTTTTGTCTCCAGTCATATGATGTGAACAACTAATGTCTATAATCCATTCAGTTTTCTTATCAACATGTGACACTAAAGCCCTTTCCTCATGTACTAGTTCATCTCTAATAGAAATAAATCCAATCTCCTCATAATCTAAATAATCATCATCGGAAATACCTTCACTAGCATAATAACATTCCTTATCCTTCTTAGACTTGAAAAACTTAGGCTTGTACTTAGAAACTCTCGTAGGACATCTATATGAAAAATGAACAACCTTAATGCATGAAAAACATTTCAAAGGTAATTTGCCTTCAAATTTACCCTTACCTCTCTTTTCTCTTCTAGAGATCAGTTCAACAAGTTCATCCATCTTTCTTTCTTTAGCCATTATTTGTTCCCATTCCTTGACATATTCTCCAAGCTCTTCTTTCAAGATCTCACTGCTGGTGCTCGGAGGTGCAAACATTAACTTCTTGTGTGCAGATGCCTTAAATATAGGTTCAACTTTAGGTACATAGTCTCCCATTTTTGCCACTTCAAAAGTAGTTAGATTTGTAATCAACATCTCTCTGCTAAAGTTCAAAGTTAAAGGTATAGTCTCTTGAATAGATAGAGCCTTGAACTTGTAAGCAAGAGTCAACAATCTAAGGATCTTCGCAACAACCTATTCTTCATCATAAGTGCCCCCACAGTTTTTTATTCTGACCACAACTTTTGTAACCCTTTGAACATAAGCCCTAATGCTTTTATCATCATTCATTTGTAGCTTCTCCATCTTTATTTTCCAGTTCTGTAACTTCACTTGCTTGGTATATTTGTCTCCTTCTGAAAATGCTTCTAATCTTTGCCAAATCTGGTGTGCTGAATCCAAGTCTTTAACTTCAGTAAATTTTCCTTCAGAGAGTGCATCGATCAATGATTCTCTTGCAACCATGTTGTGAGAGCATACCTTCTTCTCATCATCAGAAGCCGATGGAAAGTCATTCTCAATCTTTATAGTCACCTTATTCTTTTTCATCAACCAATAGTCAATGCTCAAACATATAAAATGAGTTCACATCTTGTTCTTCCAATTGTCAAAGTTTTCAGGATCAAATTTTAGACCATCCTCCCTATAGAACTCCATCTCCAAGATCACCTCAAGCTATTAATCTTTCTCTCTAAGGACCAGTAGCTCTAATACCAATTATTAGGAATAATATTCCATAATATAACTGAGAGGGGGGGGGTGAATCAGTTATATGATAGAATATTAAACTTTAAACTTTGAATAGAAAAAATATTAGATTGAATGAACACAATGATTGCCAACAAAATAAAAAAATATTTTGGTCTCGGGGAAACCCTGTTAAAGGTAAAAACCTCGGTGGGAATTAGCACCCACAAATGATGTACTAAGAATATAGTATCCTTGTTAGAAGATTTAGTCCTTTTAGGACCTTATTGCAATATTATAGTACATAGTCCTTGTTAGAGGATAAGGATAAAACCTATTAGGAGTCAAGAAAAGAAAGGGGGCTCACTACCCAAAGAAGGTTAAATCCATATTTAGACTCACTGTTCACAACACGTGTATATGAAGAAATACACAATCTTTTGAACCATCCGACAACAACTATCTTTTCTTGATCAATTCCAATGAAGTTTTCCAGTAATCCTATGCTCTACATCCAACAGACACAAGCTCACAACTTTCAAAATCTTCTTTACATTACATAAATTCTCACTATATGTTTTCCAAAGAAAAGATCTTACATATATACCCTATTACATTCTACATGATCAGGTCGGCCCATTAGGCTTTCCTATTTACATAAAATCTTGCTAAGATACACATGGTACCTAAAACAAGTATACAATGATTCCATTACAACAATTAAGGACCAACATACTTAATTTACATTTTCCAAAAAAAATGCACGCTACACCTCTGAAGTTGGCTCTCAAATAAGTCTTCTCCAGATCACACACCACAACTGGCATCATCCAGCATTTCATACCTTGCACTGACAAACAAACATCCTTTAGTGCCTTGTCTTTCATCTCTTAAGCTTGCATACACTTAATCCATATCTTTAGTAAGATATACCAAAAATATAGAGAGTCAGTCTGTGAGCTTCCACTGTCACTTTCCAGTAGCCAGTCTTCATTAAAATATTTGTAAATCTCCCAATATGTAACATTACATGATGCAATCTTGGATATAAGATAAAAAAATCTTCCTATATTCTAATATGTCTTCGCACATTCTGGACCATCTCTAAAATGTCCATACACTATCATAATCAGCCTATACTCTTTACAGAAACATATGTTGACATCAATGACAAACCACAAATGACAACAGTATGAATGACCATTCAGTAACGTAGTGTTTAAACATATAAAATGTATCAGTCACCACCCTATGCATTAACAATATCCAACATTCTCTTATTTCTCATTTCCAATATTAGCAATATTTTCATGTGTCCAAAGAGGTATTTGATGTGTCTTTCATGTTCAGGGATTTTTTTCTAAATCTAACATCAAAATAATTAAAATAAACTTAAATCAATTCAACAAACCTTACTCAATCTAAATTGAAACAAAAACAATTTTAAAAAACAAATTCCTACCTATTGGACAACATGGAATGCTTGCAAAATGATCAATATGGAAATAAAATCCTATAACAACAAGAACCCACTTGGGTTTTGGCATTTTCTCTTCCTCCTTTCTCCTTCAAACTTGGCTTTGGAGTGAAGAAAAATAATCAAACGCGGGTTTTTAAAAAAACTTTATGACAGTCAAAATGCATGCAGGTTTTGTAAATAATTTTTTTTTTTACAAAATGTGTATAGGTTTTAAAGGAATCAAGTTTTTTAGTTATTTTTTACGGCTTGGAAAATGGTAAGGTTTGCCAAGAATAGTTTTTTAAAGTTTTGAATGATTCGAGTGGATTATGAAAAGTTTTGGTTTTTTTTAGGTGGTGGCCACTTTTTTGCATAGCATCTTGATGCATTTACCCACCCCCCCCCCCCCCCCTCTGCCACACACACACACACACACACACACACACACATATATATATATATGGAAAATAATAATAACAAAGTCATCAAGATTACAAAGATGACATGGTGAATATTTAAGAAATAATAATAAAAGAACTTAAGATGAAACATGCATTCAAAGAAGCTCTTCATTATGTGAATAAAAAAAAAGAAAACTAGAACATATTAAATGATATGAAAATATAAATATTGTCACTAAGGATTGCACCCGTGGAGGCTAAGTGTGAAATCTAGCAATCCTATGAAACATGGGACTACTTTTAGGCTGTGGGTAACCTATCAGAAAGTAGACCTCTAGATTAGGGGCCGAATTCCCCTTGAATCACCTTGAAACTTGACTAACTTTAGGAGGAAAAGGGGAGAGAGTGCATGAAATTGAAATAACTAAAAAATAAACCTAGGTGATTCACCAAACTTTGATAGATCCACAAACTGCAAACAAACTCACAATGGAATTCAAACATAACCTGAGCACCACAACTTCTCCATAATTTTGATATTTTTCTTAGAAACAACAAGGTGCTGGTTGTAAATGAGAAGGGAAAATGAATTCCACAACCCCAAATACTTTCAAATGCACACAAATTAGTACTTTAGGAAATAAAAAGTGTTTATGAGCATCTAAATAAATAATACATCAAGTAAAGGACTAACCTTAATCACAATAATATTGATATGAGACCCACCAAATAACTCAGAAAAACCATAAGAAACAAGAATGATAGTTGCTATGTACTAAATTGAAAGGAGCCCCAAGTACAGTTTGCTTCTCCAGAGCTATAGAAATTCAAATCTCAGAATGAGATAGAATGGGAGAACTCCCTCAATCACCTAAGTGAGAGGTATATATAAAAAATATCAGAATCTGTATTCGTGACCCTAACCCCACTAAGAATGGAAAAATTATGCATTTAGGGCCCATAAAATATGCCTCTCAAATCCAGATGTCAGATTCCCAGATTTTTAGGGGTAGGTGGATAGGTGAAATCCTTAAAAATGATAAGCTATTAAATCTACCCTGCCCCTCTAAATCATGCTCTATAAATGATATTTGACAAATATTTTTAAAAACATCATTTGTTAATACCTTACAATAACATAAGCAATGATTTTAGATTTAAATACTTTCCCCTCTAACCCATGCCTTAAACATATGTAAATTTTGAAATTTTAATTAGTTATATTTTATGAATTGCTCTCAACCCAATTTAAAATGGGAAAACATATTAAAAAATATTACATCTTTTAAAAAAAATCCACGCTCACATAATTATGACCCCTTAAAACATAGAGCCTCCTTCAATCCAAATCTTAGCATCCATTTTAACTCCAAATTTCAATGACTTTAGAATAATTCCCATTATCTCCCCAAAACCTTTACCATTCTTTAAAATCTATTCCTATCTCTAAATATATGCTAAAATATCCTTAAAAGATGTTTCCTTAAAACACTTCAAATTAGTTTCTCACTACTACATTCAACTCAAGCCCCAACTCCACTTCTTTTTGGAAAGATGGCATGGCTTTTGGGATGTTTCTAATTGCTGGAGCTTATAACTGATACACTAGGTGGTAGGTGATTTATCTTCATTGCATTGTTGATGACATCTTGTTGCTTCAATAGCTTTATTGAAAGTTTGATCACCTACGGGTTAGGGCATCATTTTGCTCACTTGTCCACTACTGCATTTGAATTCACACTATTTTATGTTCCCAAGTTGTGATTTGATTGCTATCATAACTTGTTTATTGGTTATCGCCTTCTTCATGCACAACGCATCCTCAAACTAGGATATCCTCATAGTTGATAAATATGCTAAGTTCATTGCCTCGAATTCATTGGGGCCGTGAGCTTTGAAATGAGGCATCCATGTATTACATATTTGTTTATTTACTAGCTTAGAGAGGCTTGATGACCCATGGCTAGGGCATCACATTTTGCATGTACTATATTCACTGCTAGAAATGTTGATTGTTTGTCTTCAGCATTCTCCTCCGTATTTTAATGTAATGTTATCTTGGATCTTTTTTTTCTTATGGATTGTGAACTAGGGAATCTTTGATTTGTTGATTTGAGCTCACTATTTATGGGGTCCGTGAGCCATTGGCATGTAATATTAAGCTTGCTATCACCAATATGTTTGGTTCCTTAAAATGATAAAGCCCACACATCATTTGTGACTTAGGGAATCATTTCTTTGTTTTTGGTAATTCATATTCACCGTTCTAAATTTGAGGGCTCAAGCCTCCATTATCTCTTTATTATCCTGGCACCATTGATCTCTCTATTGCTTAAATGTTGGTGTTTGTGTTTGTGAGTTATATGCATTGTTGGTTTTAATTGATTCTGTTTGGGCCCATGCTTTGCATATGCATCATTAGCAACAAATTTATTTCTCTGCTATACTTACTGGTGTCAACTATTTGGAATTTAAAAAAATGTGAGCTCTTAACTATAGTTTATTATTGTTCATGGTTCATGGATCCCATGAGATTTTATCTCTGCCCATCCATTTGTTAGTGCTTACTGAATTGAATCTAACATTGTTGTTGCATAGTTTTTCACTGGTGAATACTGTGCTTTGGAGCCCAAGAGGTTTAGTATTTGACATCAATTTTCTAAATGTTGGCCCATTGTTAATCTCCATTTGATCCATCTTGGCATCTGGGATTCATGAAATGTATTTTCTATTAATGTTTGCTATTGTTTTAGCTTGTGAGTTGTGATATTACTATCATTGATTTGAATATACTTACTTTTGTATATCATGGCACCATGTGTTACAGGTTTTATGATGGGGCTTGTAATTATTTAATGAGGCATCATATAATTATTCCACCATTTTCCTTCCTTTACTTATCCTTTAAAAGTAGTTTCAAAGACACTCCATGCCATGAATATATGATAGTATTGAATGTAGATTTGTACCTTTTTCTCCATGATTTACTCACTGCAAAAAAAAGGACTCTTTGCATTTGTGCACCATGCTATGATGTGATGATCTTTACTTGAAATCCATGATGTATTTTTCCTTTGGTATGCAGATTTGATGCTCTTTACCTTTGTTCTAACATGTTGATGTACCCTATATTGTCTCTTCTTTATCATGACTTCCTTATGTTGATGGGCATGGTCGATGGCTGTTGTGGGTGCATCATGATGTCACCAAAATATCAGATGAAACAACAACATATGGTGTTGTTGTTTCATTGTTTGGATGATGAAGACACAACAAAGATTCATTAGGTATTCATGCAACACTTATTTTCTCTTCCAGTGTTGATCTCTTTTATGCACTTCCTTGCTTTTTGTCTTTACTATTCTATCTTCATGATCCTTGGATGCTCCATGGATACTCCTTCTGATGTTACATTTCACTAATATTGTCTAGACAATAGCGACCCTTGAGGATGTCCCTATTTTTAGGGAGGGCCATCCTCTCAAGATTGCTATTGTTTAGTTGAGGGAAAGCATCAAAATGAAAGCCTCTTTTGTATCTGCACATGGAACAAACAAGTTAGTAAAACATGGTATTTCCTTTCCTCTTTCTACAACATTCTTTTGAGTACACATCCCCTATAACATAGTTCTTTTAGAAGTGTATGGCTAATTAGATACATGCATGATTATAGATGAAGGTAAGTTGTAGGATATCATGCTTTTCTTAGATCCCCTAGATCTAACCCTCATCTCTTTCCTCCTTTAAGGTTCTGGATCACTCAGGAGCACACTGGATTCAATGTTGGATCAACATCTCATCACCTTAGGAAATGTTTGGTACTCTTATACTTATGTTCATCCAGTTTATGTATGTTTGTACTCATTCATACTTTCTTGAAATTTGGCTATGCTCATGACTTGTGTGAGCTCAAATGATTTTAACTTTTAGTTCTTTCCTTTGTATAGTACATACAAGATAATTGGCATATATATATGTAATATTTAGATGCAGAAATCTCTTTCCCTTTAGATGTATCCCTTTTCATGAAATGAACACAAATTTAAACAAGATCATTTAATAATGAAAATTAGGGTACTATAGCTTCATCTAGTAATTAGGTCACCAATCCAAAATGAGTAAAAATATGGTAATAATCTAGTGACCTCAGCTTAGTGCTTGCCTACTAAGCACCCTTGGCCAGTTGCCTTCTGCATCTATTGGGCATAGAGTCCATTAAGCCTAAAAATTGAACTTGGATCTCAACAAAAAAACCTCCTTCTCTCCAACAAAACTAAAATTGAAATTGAAAACAAACTTGTGTTGAATAACTTAGGGAACACCAAAAATCAAAACTTCTACCCTACCCTAATCTAACTAGTATCAGAAAATTGGTCAAACAAATCCATTGACTGGACTGTTAAAATAACTTCCCATCCTCCTTAGAGTGTTATACTTTGCACATTTGATGCCAAAAAGGAGAATATGGAACACAAAAATAAACTAACCTACTTAGCAAATCCACTTTTGGAATCAGTAGTCCTAAGTACTAACCTTGATTAGATCATAGGTTCTATCTTCCTAGGGAGTTTGATAATATTGAATAAGCTTCTGGTCATCAAGAAATGGACTTCTGACATCACCCTCCATTGAATCATTGAGCATGGATGTCCCATTTTCCCCCATTTGAGCAAGGTATCTAATAGGACATCCCCTTGATAGTATGAATCCAAAATTTTCTTTCTCAGTATGCACCTTATGAATATCCTTAGCATACTAGTCAAAATTTTTCCCTTCCATGATGACTTTCCATACCAAATCTTCTTCTGGGGCTAGAGGATCATCCTCTTCTTCAGTTGGAACAACCAATAGCTCATCAAAGCTATCAAATTGCATTAGGTCCTTGACAATCACTGGTCCCTCCTCATGGTCCAGGAAACATGATTCTTGAGATTCTTGCACCACTTTATTGTAGATAGGTCTAAATTCTACAATTAGGGCATCATTAACCTCCTGAAATAAAAACTCCTCTTTAAGAAGATGGATGCTACTATCTATTTTAGGAGGATGAGGAACATCAACAAGAGTTGAGCAGAAAGCATCAATTATGGAATCAAAATCATCTTGTTGCTCTACGTTAGCAGTAATTATATCATCTTTATTATCACAATCAGCAAGCTTAACCAATGAATCTTGTGTTTTCTCTTCTTGCTCAATATAAAGAGGCATTTACTTAAATAGATCAGTTAGGACCTCACCTTCCTCACTTGCTTCTTGAATCTTGTCTTGTTGCCCTAGTTCATCAACATGGTGTTATAGATCTAATTGTTCCTCATGGAAAAGTGCACCTAAAAGACAAGATTCATCTTCTTCCAGGTGATCTGAAATTCTATGAGGTGGAAAGATCTCTTCATGGATTGGCTCATAAGGCTTTACCAATTTGAGGATGGGCTCATTGTCACTTAGGAAGGTGAATCCTTTAGGTGTCTCTTCTATAGGAATATAATGGAGTGACTAGAAATCTGGGATGGGGTCATGAAGAGGCTCCAAAAATATATGGAGTTTAGCCCCTTGTTGATTAGGATTCTAAATTGAAGGAGAAACCCTAAAGCTTGGAATTTCAATAGAAGTGCTAGGTGACTTACTAGGAAAGAAACTTGGAATTTGAACCTTGTGATTCTCCTATCTGGTCTGCAATGCTTCTAGGTCTTCTTCTTCTAGGCTTGCATCTCCTTGGAACTTTGGACACATGGGAATTTCCTCCTTCTGTAGCACCTTAGGCATATCCTCTTGGTCCTCCTCTTTAAAAATACTTGGCATTTCGAAACCTAGATACAAGGTCCATGAAGGTCTCCAAAACTACATTAAGTTTTCATTGCCCTCTAGTGGATCTGGAAAACTTGCTTGCACTGGGGCAACAACAACTAATTGATCTCGTTAACTTAATGTTTGTGCCAAAAAATTATTAATTAATTGATCCTTTTCTACAATCTATCTAGCAAGTGTCTCTTGCTCATGATCATGAAATTCATCATTTTCTACTAACTCTTTTCAAAGATCCTCCTCATTTTTTGTAGCTATCAGATAGATGACCCTTATCACTTCTTTATGATCTTCAAGATTTTTCTCATAGAACTTCTCTCACTGATTCTTCTCATGAAGGGTCTACTCATGAATTTCTATGTTGTCCTCTAGCTTCCTTGAGAAAGCCACCACCTCCATATACTACCTTGAGATCTCTTCTTTTTGAGCCATCGTCTACACATCATCTTTCATGAAATACCTCATTTATTCTTGGAACTTTTTTAAATAGTCATTAGAGTTTGTATCTGAAGTGGTGTTGGACTGATTGTGAGGATTGTAATGGTGACCCTCATAGGGTGGTTCATAGGAATGCTGCCAGGATGCTTGATGTTGGGTGGGAGGGTATGGTGGTGGATGCTGATAATTTTCTATTGGTAGGCCATTTTGGCTACTATTACTATCTGGCCAGCTTGATATGGCATCAATGAAGGCACATGGGTAGCTTTCTCATGGTATGGGGGGTGATAGGGAAAATATGCATTGGGAAAGACCATGCTTATTCATCAAATGAAATGGTAAAAGAGGTATCTTATGAAACTTACCAACACTTGGAATGCTTAAACTAGTATATTTTTCTTAGAGTCGCCATGGTGTTTTGGGAAAAACTACCTCTAAAGGCTGATTACACTGAGGATCACACCAAAAAATACCTCTAAAGGCTCATTACACTAAGGATCACACCAAAATCTCAATGAATGATGTGAAACATCACTCTCCCACTAGGCATGCCAAAAACTATTGTCACTAAGGATTTCACTTGTGGAGGATAAGTGTGAAATCTAGAAATCTTGTGAAACATGGGACTACTTTCAGGCTGTGGGTAACCTATTAGAAAGTAAACCTCTGAATTAGGGGTTTTCTTCCCCTTGAATCACCTTGAAACTTGACTAACTTTAGGAGGAAAAGGGTAGAGAGTGCATGAAATTCAAATAACTAAAAATAAACCTAGGTGATTCACCAAACTTGGATAGATCCACAAACTGCAAAAAAACTCACAATGGAATTCAAACATAACCTGAGCACCACAACTTCTCCCTAATTTTGGTATTTCCCTTAGAAACAACAAGGTGCTGGTTGTAAATGAGAAGGGAAAATGAATTCCAAAACCCCAAATATTTTCAAATGCACACAGATTAGTACTTTAGGAAATAAAAAGTGTTTATGAGCATTTAAATGAACAATATATCAAGTAAAGGACTAACCTTAATCACAATAATATTGATATGAGACCCACCAAATAACTCAGAAAAACCATAGGAAACAAGAAGGATAATTTCTATGTACTGAATTGAAAGGAGCCCCAAGTACAGTTTGCTTCTCAAGAGATACAAACATTCAAATCTAAAAAAAGAGATAGAATGGGAAAACTCCCTCAATCACCTAAGTTAGAGGTATATAAATAAAATCGAAGAATCTACATTCATGACCCTAACCCCACTAAGAATGGTAAAATTCTGCATTTAGGGCCCATGAAATATGCCTCTCAAATCCGGATGTCAAATTCTCAAATTTGTAGGGGTGGGAGGGAAGGTGAAATCCCTAAAAAAGATAAGCTATTAAATCTTCCCTACCCCCCTAAATCATGCTCTATAAATGATATTTGAAAAATATTTATAAAAACATCATTTGTCAATACCTTACAATAACATAAGCAATGATTTTATATTTAAATACTTTCCCCTCTAACCCATGCCTTAAACATATGTGGATTTTAAAAGTTTAATTAATTATATTTTATGAATAGCTCTCAACCCAATTTAAATTAATTTAAAAGGGGAAAAAATATTAAAAAATATTACATTTTTCAAAATAAATCCATCGTCACATAATTATGACCCCTTAAAACTTAGAGCCTCCTTCAATCTTGACCTTAGCATCCATTTTAACTCCAAATTTCAATGACTTTAGAATAATTACCATTATCTCCCTAAAACCTTCACCATACTTTAAAATCCATTCCTATCTCTAAAAATATGCTAAAATATCCTTAAAATATGTTTCCTTAATACACTTCAAATCGGTTTCTCACCACTGCATTCAACTTGAGCCCCAACTCCACTTCTTTTTGGAAAGATGGCATGGATTTTGGGATGTTTCTAATTGTTGGAGCTTGAAACCGACACATTGAGGAGGTAGGTGATTTATATTTTATTGCATTGTTGATGACATCTTGTTGCTTCAATAGCTTTGTTGAAAGGTTGATCACCTACGGGTTAGGGCATCATTTTGATCACTTGTCCACTACTGCATTTTGAATTCACACTATTTTATGTTCCCAAGTTTTGATTTGATTGTTGTCATAACTTGTTTACTAGTTATTTCCTTCTTCATGCACAACCTGTGCTCAAACTAGGATATCCTCATAGTTGATAAATATGCTAAGTTCATTGCCTTGAATTTATTGGGGTCATGAGCTTTGAAACGAGGCATCTATGTATTGCATATTTGTTTATTTACTGGCTTGGAGAGGCTTGATGACCTACGACTAGGGCATCATGTTTTGCATACTGTATTCACTACTGGAAATGTTGATTGTTTGTCTTCAACATTCTCCTCTGTATTTTACTACTATGATATCTTGGATCTTTGTTTTTCTTGTGGACCGCGAGCTAGGTCATCTTTGATTTGTTGATTTGAGCTCATTGTTTATGGGGGCTATGAGTCATTGGCATGTAATATTGAGATTTATGTCACCAATATGTTTGGTTCCTTAAAATGATAAATCACATACATCATTTGTGAGTTAGAGCATCATTTCTTTGTTGCTGGTATTCATATTCACCATCCTCAATTTGAGGGCTCGAGCTTGCATTATCTCTTTGTTTTCATGGTGCCATTGATCTCTCTGTTGTATAATGCAATTAAATGCTTGTGTTTGTGTTTGTGAGTTATATGCATTATTGGTTTTAATTGATTCCATTTGGGCCATGCTCTGGATATGCACCATTAGCAGTAAATTTCTTTCTCTTCTATACTAATTGGTGTCCACTGTTTGGAAGTTTTAAAAAAGTGAGCTCTTACCTATAGTTTACTATTGTTCATGGTTCATGGATCTTGTGAGCTTTGATATCTTCCCATCTATTTGTTAGTGCTTATAGATTAGAATCTAACATTGCAGTTACATAGTTTTTACTGGTGATTACTGTTCTTTGGAGCCTGAAAGGTTTAGTATTTGACATCAATTTTCTAAATGTTGGCCCACTGTTAATCTCCATTTGATTCATCTTGGAGTCTAGGATTCATGAAATGTATTTTCTATTAATGTTTTATGTTGTTAGAGTTCATGAGTTGTGATATTTCTATCATTTCTTTGAATATACTCACAGTTGTATATCATGGCACCATGTGTTATTGGTTTTATGATGGAGCTTTTTGTTTGATTTAATATTTTTTTTTATTTCCTAGAGAATCATCAACTTGATGATCATGATGTCATACTATTCAAGGATGTGATTGTATTGAACATACTACCAATGTCATGCTACTTGAAGCTTCATTATAATAATTGCATTCTTGATGAGGCTCCATTTTGACTGTTCCAGTGCACTACTAAATACTAATGTTTTACTTGCATATGATCCTTGCATATCATTTATCAAGATGCTCTTTTCTAAGTATGCACAATGTATCAAAGGGATCATTTAATTACTAGTTTTTGTTGCGTGAAATAAAATGGTGACTCTAGGATGCTCAGCATGTTGATTTTGAAGGACATGTTGGATTTGAACAATGTCTCAGTTATACTCTACCTCTTTTATTCACTGCTCCATATGAAATTATGCCATTATTTAATGTTTAATGAGGCATCATGTAATTATTCCAACATTTTCCTTCCTTTACTTATCCTTTAAAAGCAGTTTCAAATACACTCCATGCCATGGATATCTGATAGTATTAAATGAAAATTTGTACCTTTTTCTTGATGATTTAATCACTATACGAAACATATCTCTTTGCATTTATGCACCATGCTATGATGTGATGATCTTTACTTGAAATCCATGATGTATTTTTCCTTTGGTATGCAGATTTGATGCTCTTTACATTTGTTTTGACATGTTGATGTACCTTGTATAGTATTTGCTTTATCATGATTTCCTTATGCTGATGGGCATGGTGGATGGTTGGTGTGGGTGCATCATGATGTCACAATAACACCAAATGAAACAACAACATCTAGTGTTGTTGTTGCATTATTTGGATGATGCAGACACAACAAAGATTCATCATGTGTTCATGCAAACCTTACTTCCTCTTTCGGTGTTGATCTCTTTTTTGCACTTCCTTTCTTTCCATCTTTACTATTCTATCTTCATGATCCTTGGATGCTCCATGGATACTACTTCTTTTGATATTACATTTCACTACTATTGTCCAGACAATAGAGTCCCTTGAGGATGTCCCTCTTTTTAGGGAGGGCCATGCTCTTAGGATTGCAATTATCTAGTTGAGGGAAAGAATCAATGCCAAAGCCTTTTCTATATCTACACATTGAACAAACAAGTTAGTAAAACATGGTATTTCCTTTTCTCTTTCTACAGCATTCTTTTGAGTGCACATCCCCTATAGTATAGTTCTTTTTGAAGTGTATGGATGATTAGATACATGCATGATTATAAATGAAGGCAAGTTGTAGGATATCATATATTTCTTAGATCCTCTAGATCTAACCCTCATCTCCTTCCTCTTTCTAGATTCTGGATCACTCAAGAGCACACTAGATTCAACCCCGGATCAACATCTCATCACCTCAGGAAATGTTTGGTACCCTTATTCTTATGTTCATCTAGTTTATGTATGTCTGTACTCATTCATACTTTCTTGAAAGTTGGCTATGCTCACGGCCTGTGTGAGCTCAAATGATTTTAACTTTTACTTCTTTCCTTTGTACAATACATACAAGATAATTCACATATATACATGTAATATTTAGATGCAGAAATCTCTTTCCCTTTACATGTATCTCTTTTCATGAAATGAACACAAATTTAAACAAGATCATTTAATAATGAAAAATAGGGTACTGTAGCTTCATCTAGTAATTAGGTCACCAATCCAAAATGAGTAAAAATATGGTAACAATAAAACAAATCATAAAATCAGCTCTTATTATCTAATAGTTAAAGGAATAAGATGAGTTGGGTTGTTATATATATAAATAAATAGAAAAAAGGTAGTCACAAATGGCATAAACTATTTATTTGATTATTTTGTATGCCCCCTTCACCATGTTATCTCTAAGCTTCCTAGTCCACTCCAGTGAATATTTTATTTTAATTTTTGGAGGAAGCTATTACTAGAACTTTCAACTTTGAAGGGTCTAAGGGTTATGCCGATAGTATTATATATATTAAATGATGTCACTACAGTGCTGATGTTGAAATTTTTCTTATAACATTTTATGTCCATAGTAAAACATTAGTAGGATAATTATCTTTATTATTTTTTCTTTCTTGGTACCCCTGGAATACACCCCGTTATACTTTTACTTCACTGAGGGTCATCCTTTCTTTTCAGGAATTTATCTTCTTCACAAGTTTTATATTATCTTTGCATGTTAATTCATCCACAATGAATTTCACAAGCTCTTGGTCAGAATGGCTTGTTCTTTTATTGTCCAACTCCAAAAGAATGGGTGTGAAAGTAGCATTATCATTGTCATTAATGAAGCACAAATTTTGGTAATGGTTTCTATCATTATATGAGAGATGAAGTGTGGGAGTATCTACGCTATTAAAATTGTAGATTTTGGATACTTGTCCCTTCAAGTGGTGTGCATGAATCTTAGTGTGAATCATCATGGAGGCTGCATAAATCTCACAATGGTCTGCCCATGTTCTATATTCTTCCATTTTTTCATAGTATTCTTCAAAAGTCATTTGATCTTTTTGAGAAAAGAAAGAATCAAAATCTGAACAATGCTCCATAATCTAGTACACCACCATACCATGATACATTGATTGTTGGTCTTGGTAACATTCAAGTTGATATGATAGGGCTCTGAAGAAACAATCTCTATCTGGTAGCATTCACACCATTATCATATGCAATACATTCCTCTAAGCCCCAATTTCTACAAGTGGCTCTCCTCAGTTTTTTCTTCATTTAGTAGGGAACTTAATTGAGATTGGTTGTCTTCTTCTTTTGTGGGCATTTCAGGATGAGGAAGAGATGGTTCTGGTAAAATACTTCTCTAACATATATTCAGATGGATAATGAGATGTATAACTCACAAAGAGATTAAGACAATAATATACTCAGGCAAAATAAAAATTGTATTTACAAATTTATGTAGTTGAATCATCATCTATCTATAGAGCTTCATTGGGATATAAAGAATAACACTATTTCAATGAGTAAAATCTATTTCCATTTGTATTGGGTTGGGATGAAGATGGAAAATATATGGATATGGTTTCATTTTATTCAATCCCATGTTTAAACCATAAGCATTTCATTTCAAAAGAGAATAATGTTATGTTCAACTGCTTTCCAATGAACTCGACATCTACATAAATTATAGAATTTGTTAAAATGCAATCCTATAAAATTAAGAAGATAAATTGTAGAATTTATTCAAATGTAACCCTACATAATATGAATAAGATGAATTGAAGTTACCAAAAAGGTAGATAATAAAATTACCTTTTGAGGTGTTGGAGATAAATAGTTGTGACCGAATGTGATGGGAGAACCTGACGCAAGGCAGGTCAGGAAGAAGGGCCAAAGGCACACCCTAATCCTAATCCACCTTGCAGAGATCACATACGAAAGTAATTACACAACAAATGAGAGAGAGAATGTAGATCAAATGCAGTATATTTCATCAAATTGATTCATACATGTCGGGCTGTAAGGCCTTCCTGGTTAGAGCCTTATATATCAATTCAATTACAATAGTCCTCCAACATGTGAGGATTGAAAACTACCTTCCAACTTCTAACCTATACCTTTCTTCTTCTATCTCTAAAACTAATGCCTAAAACTACAACCAACAACTACATATATACAAGAGGCTACCAAAACAAGTCAGCCTTCAGATCCATCATCAACAAAAAGGAAAACCATGTCTTGGTCCACACACTTCCCAATGATCAATACCAACATAAAATCTATGACCGCAATTTAATGCACAAGTCAACCTCAACAAGAAATTAAAACAAACAACTTGGTAAGAAAGGATAACCGAGCACCAGGAAAGGATAACTGAGTGCTAGGAAATAATTGACCAACTTGGTTAAAGAACAAACTAAGAAACTACGAAGCCAAATCGGTTAAAGAAGAAACTGAGCAACACAAAAAACTCAAAAAAAAATTTGGTGACACGGGATTGCCAAAGCCCTAAGATGCTCCTGCATCAGACACCTAGGGTTGTTTGAAATAATTCTCCAAATCAGGTAGTAGGTACAACCTGAGCTAAATCTAACTTAGATTGTGAAATCCATGAACTATCTTCAATCAATTTGTTCTTCCATTTTACCAGATACTCCATATACTATTTTCCTCTTGTGGTTCTGCCAACTCTATGCTCCAAAATATGCTCAACTTCTTCAGTCTGTTTCTTAGGATAATCATTTAGTATTGTCATTTCTTCATCCAATTTATGATACTCATACAAATTTGCAATGTTGAATATGGGTGAGATATCCATGTCATCAATTAATTCAATCTCATAAGCATTTCCATTGTCAAATCTCCTCAATATCCTACATGGACCAAAATTTTTCATTTTCAACTTCCTATATGTTCCAACAAGAAATCTACCTTTCTTCAAGTGTACCATTACTTCATCCCCAAATGCAAAATTCTTATATCTTCTTGATCTATTTGCTCTATCTTTATATTTTTTATTACTTTTCTCCAACTTATGTTTCACTTCTTCATGCAATGTCTTCATGAACTCAAAAAACTTTACTCCTTCAACACTTCTCTTTTCTTCACCGAAAATATCCTTCAAATCTGATATACCTCTTGGTTGTATGCCATTAACAATCTCAAAAGGTATTTTCCTAGTACTCCTATTCATTGAATTATTGTATGAAAACTCTACCTATGCCAACATAGAGTCCTAATTACTTGGTTTATCTCCAATTAAACATCTCAAAAGATTTCCCAATCTTCTATTCACAACCTCTATTTTTCCATCATTCTATGGATGAAATGTAGAACTATATCTTAACTCAGTGCCCAACATTCACCAAAGTGTCTTCCAAAAGTATCTAACAAATTTACTATCTCAGTCAGAGATGATACTCCTCGGTAATCCATATGCGATCTGAAAATTTCCTTAAAGAAAAGATTTACTATATGCATTGCATCTGATGACTTTCTACATGATATAAAATGTGTCATTTTAAAAAATCTTTCCACAACAAAAAATATGGAATCATTACCTCTCACTATCTTCGGTAAGCCAAGAACAAAATCCATACTGATATCAATCCAAGGTTTCTCAGGAACAGAAACCAATGTATACAATCTAGTATTTTGACTTACTCCCTTTGTAACTTGACAAATTCCACAACTTTTGACAAATTTTTGAACATCCTTATACAACTATGGCCAAAAGTATTTCTCCTTAAGAAAATTCAATGTCTTGTCAATACCAAAATGTCCAGCAAAACCACTACTATGTTTCTCCTTTATTAAATTATTTCTCATTGATACTCTTTGTATACACAACTAAATACCTTTAAACAACATACCTTCTTGAATGAAATAATCTTACAATTTAGTACTCAGTTGATCTTGAATAGGTTCTCTGCACTTTCTCCATGGCTCAAAAAAATCAAGATCCATTTCATACAAACTTTTCATGTCATCAAAACCAAGAACTTCAATTCTCATCTCAGTCATCAAAGATGTTCTTCTACTCCATGCATCAACAACTTGGTTAGTGACTCCACTCTTATGTTTTATCACAAATGTATAACTCTGCAAATATTCAACCCATTTCATATGTCTCTGATTCAACTTATTCTGACTACCCAAATACTGTAAAGCCTTATGATTAGTATACAACACAAATTCACTCGGTATCAAATAATGTCTCCATTTCTTTAGGGCTTGAACAATAGAATAGAATTTTGGATCATAAACAAAATATTTTCATTTTGTATCATTCAACTTCTCACTAAAGAAAGTAGTAGGTTTACCTTCTTGACTCAATACAAATCCTATTACACTACCACTTGCATCACATTCAACTTGAAATACCTTATTAAAATCAGGAAATCCTAACATAGGCAATTCAATAACCTTTTGTTTCAGAGTCTCAAAAATTCTATCAGCTCCATGTGTCCACTTAAATTATCTTTTATCTCCTCTCATAGTCTCAGTCATAGCATTACAAATTATACTAAAATTTCTAATGAACTTTTGATAAAAACTTGCTAAACCATGAAATGATCTTACCTCACTAGCATTTTTAGGTGTAGGCCAATTCAAAATAGCTTCAACCTTTTTCAGGATCCATTTTCAAACCATCATCTGAAATCATAAATCCCAAATACACAATCTCCTCTTTCATGAAGGAATAGTTTTTCAAGTTAATCAACAACTTTTCCTCTCTCAATCTCTACAATACTTGTTCAACGTGCAACAAATATTATTCTTTGGTCTTAGTGAATATCATAATGTCATCTAGATATACAATCACAAATCTACCCAAGAATTTCTTCAAAACCTCATTCATCAATCTCATAAAATTACTCAATGCATTAGTTAAACCAAAAGGCATAACCAACCACTTATACAAACCTTCTCTTGTCTTAAAAGAAGTCTTCCACTCATCACCTTCTCTGATTCTAATCTAATGACATCCACTTTTCAAATCAATCTTGGTAAAATACTTTGCTCCAATCAAACTGTCCATTATGACACCCATTCTCGGTATAGGAAACCTATATTTCACTGTTATCTTGTTTTTTGCTTTGAATCAGTACACATTCACCATTCTCAATTCTTCTTAGGTGCCAATATAGCTAGTACAACACAAGGACTCAAACCTTCTTGGATCAAATCTTTCTACAACAATTCTTGGATTTGTCGGTTCAATTCCTCTCGATAGGTGTTAATCGATGTAGTGTCTTATTCGGTAAACTAGCTCCATGCATAAGATCCATGTGATGATGAATGCTTCTCTTTGGTGGAAAACCATTAGACACATTATTAGAAATGATCTCTCTATACTCGGTGATTATCTTATCAATCTCTTCAGGTATGCTATCCAATTTTTTCTTACTTGGTTTGTTAGGAATCATAGTAAAACATACATCATTATTCTTCAAATCCTTAATAAACTTTCTTCCTTGCATCAAGAATATTTTCACAGATGTACAAACACCACTAAAAGGTTCTTCAACCAAAGGTAACATGATTTTTCTTCTCCCTGTAACAACCCAAAATTGGCATCTTGCTATCTTAACCAATTTTGTTGCATTTTAGTCTCATTCTATCAAATTTCTAAATCATCAAAGTCCTATTGTACTAGGCAATTCTTTCTTTTGATTGAATCTACTTGACTTAGTGTCAAATGCAGAAAACTATAAATTTGCATCAATCATATATCATATTTAATTCCTAAATATCGACTATAATTGGCTAAATAAACCCTATGATCAATTAATTTAATTATAAAAGTCCTAGAAGTTTGATTAAATTAAATCCACCCTCTTTAGCTAAAACACATGCAAAATGAATTAAATAAATATTTAGTTTTAAATAAATATCCTCATCTCAATAAATAAATTTAATTATTCAAATAATTGAGAAAATCCACTTATGAGGCAATATTGTATTTATTTAAATTAAATATTCTCTCCAAATCTTCTCTGCAGTTCATAAAATGAAACTTTGAGTTAATTAAGAATTCAAAAAAAGGAAATAAAATAGTCAAAGCTCCACATAGATAAAAAAACAAAAATTTGACTGCCTCTTTGTAGGAAACTTTCTATTCTGAACTGATCTCTCATTCAATCTTCACCGTTCATCTGATTCAATCTTGACCGTCGATTGAACCTGGGATTCTATAAAAGAACCCTTATTTCTTATTCAAAGGATCCAACTTTTCAAGCAATGAAGTGTTGTTGCATTGTTACCAGAACTCATTTGCATTCAAACTTTCATTTCTTAGCATAATCTTCATCTCTAGATCAATATATCATGTTTAGCTTAATGATGCACTTCATTTCTTAATCTAGTTTTCTTTCATTGTTCTTATATTAATTTCATCATTTCTAGATTAATCTTACATACTCATTCTAGAATAATCTGCATTGTACTTTCAGTTAAATCCTTCATTGTAGTGTTACTCTATGGTTGTAGGACTCTTGATTTTGAGAGCACTTTTGAACCCTACCTAGATAGAAGGAAAAAGGTTGAATCATCCAGACTGGGGAGATGAATAATCTCATAGTCATTCTTGTCTGCAATTGGTGAACATTGACTACATGTTGAAGTGTGGAGCTAAATCAGAGGCACATATTAGTTCATACATTTATGGCACCCATTGTGGGGTAGAAAATCAATTTTTGGCCTCATCATATTGCATCGTATTTTAAAGTTTTTCTCAAAATTCTGCATTTAGTCTGTACTTCCGTATATCCCTATGTGGATTCTCGCATGAAGATTTTCACTGTATCGCATGAAGTTTTGCTAGTTCTGGAGTTTCCTCGCATGAAAAAGGTGTTTTCTCGCATGGGACTATGCACAATCTTGCATGAAATTTTGCATCTAGAGACCTAAAATTTGTAGATTTGTACTTTCAGCATGTTTATTTCTGACACTTACTATTTGCTGTGGCTTTTCTTGATTCTACTTTTTTTGGAGACAATGTAATACTAGATTGCAGAGCTTTGGACTTGAGGTGATTTTCTAAAATCTCTATAACACTTTAATTTTGGAGATTAAAATAAATCTCTCACGTGTTTGGCTTGAGTGTTTCTTGCTTTGATAAATCACACTTTGATTTTGGGCTCTAAAAAGAATCTAGATTCACTTTCAGCATATCTACTTCACATAGTAAATAGGCCCTATGAACACTTTTTGCAGCGTTCTTGAGAGGGTGGGATTCATTCACTTTTTTTGCATGCGAAGCTTTTCTTGACAATAGAACCCCTTGCAGGTAGGGAAGGAGTTGATATTACCTCACGGTCTTACTTTGTTTTTGTCTTTAGTCTTTGGTGGTATGTTCTCTCTCAGACCCACTTAGAGAGATTGGTAGCCATTTTTGTTGACATACAAACCTTGGTGAGGTGGTTTCAATTTAGCATGTCAATGAATCTACCTTCTATGTCTAGGTGAGGTGAAGAGGCTAGAGGATTATGCTCTATTACCTTTTGGGTACATCAGAAACTCAAATCCTTGAATCTGAACTAAGTCCCCATGTGGTCCATTTTGTGAGTCTCCTTATTAGATAGGGTTAACCATAGTGGACATTCCCTTTATTGGGTCAACCACGTGGACGAAGCCTGAAGCGGTAATAGCCATTTTCACCGTGGTAGCAGTAGCTACTATATAAATGTCCTTGTGGAAGAAATCTCCACAAGTGTAGTTTCCTATTGGGCTTTCAGACCTCCTTAGCATCTCTGATTGATTAAATTCTCAAAATGTGTCAAAATCTTGGTGCGCCTAGATTGGAGTTTGCCCTCTTGAGATTACAAAAGTTGCAGAGTTGACCATTACTATGAACCATAGTACAACCAACTTTTTATTTTCTAGGACTATGTGCGTGATTGTAAAACATTTTAATAACATACACAAGTAGCACTCTTATGGAATCGAATACTATATCACATATTCTTGTTCATGCACAAGGTTGCTTTGTCCCTTGCTCATTGTTTGAAGACATTGTTTGCTTGAAATCCCTGATTGCTATCTTATGTGCTTGATCATGATAGAAATCTATCGATGCGTGTAGAAGTTGAGTTTGTTGATTTACACTATTTGAAATCTGGATATTCTATCAGAGAACAACTAGCGATGTGTCTTGAAATCTATTCTTGTCTCGAAAATCATGTCAAACTATCAAACTTTGTTCTTTTTTCGCGTGAGATTTTAGTTTTCTGTGCATTTTCTCATGTGAGACAACATACCTTCCTTCATAGTTTAGCATTTCCTCCCGTGAGACTACACTTCATTACGCGATATTGTCCCCTAATTTTCAAAACAATGAGCTTATTCCCATCAGTTTGTCAATTTTCTGTCTGATCTAGTTTTTGTCTGGGGTCTGTCTGCATGTTCTCTTGTTGCCCAATACCTAAAACTAGATGTCTTGGGCTGAGAACCAAGTGATTACTACTTAAACTCACATTTTCTGTCTGTTATCTATCATTTCCTACTGTGCTCTTTTACCTTGTGACGTGATAGTCACATCTTGGTTGTTCTAGCCTTACTCTCGATGATTTGTGTTGGGTGAATTTCACTCATTTCACTCTTTTCTATTCTAGAGATAGAGTTTTGAGTGTAATCCTAGTCCTCTCTTGTTACTTAATCCTTGTCTATGCTTGTGATGACTCGAAGCGGCAATGTGTTCCCTCCATGTTTCACTAGATGAGATAGAGATAGACCTCGTAATCGAGGAAGAGGTCATTCTGATAATCTTCACATTCTTCCTCTAAAATGTCTGGAGAGGAGTCCTTTCATGCTTCTTCTCCTATCATTTGATGTCATGTCCAACATGCTTTTACTGTGAACCTTAGTCAAGCTAGGAATCCCTTGTTTCAAGAACACCAAGACTTTAAAGAATCCTTGTCAAAGATTGATCCTTTTGAGGCACCCCACATTTCCTTGTGAGAGATTGATGCTTTTGAGGTACCCCATGTTTCCTTGCTAGAGCTTAATCCTTTTGCAACACCCAGGGTTTCCTTTCCAGAGATTAATCCTTTTTTAGAACCCAAAGTTTCCTTAGCAGGGACCTCTCATCATAGTGAACCTCCTTGTACTCAGTCTTCTCACACTTCACACTTGAACACTAGCAATATGTCACACAAAAATCAAGAGGGTGAGTACAAAAGAGCTCATGATCATGATCAGGATCAAGCTCA
Organism: Chamaecyparis obtusa; assembly: GCA_027943335.1. Lineage (NCBI taxonomy): Eukaryota > Viridiplantae > Streptophyta > Pinopsida > Cupressales > Cupressaceae > Chamaecyparis > Chamaecyparis obtusa. The sequence continues at coordinate 915,938 of BSBK01005531.1, forward strand.
AGATAAACAAGAAGAATTTCATTCCATGAGCATCTTTGAAATCCTTATTAATGAAGATGAAGAGATAACCCTACAAGACATTGAGGCTGCTCGGTCCAACAAAAGTCTTCACAAAATGATGAAAATTCTAATGAAAGAAGACAAAGAGAAATACTTTCTCGAGCTATCCAAATAAGGGACCAAGTTACCCCTAGAATATAAATTTGAGACTCTTGTAGTCAAAGAGGAGGAAACAGAGGTGACTAAAATGCAAAAAATAGTCCAAGACATGCTATCCTAGATCCAACAACTCATGAAACCCAAGGACACTCCAGCAAACTAGTTCACATTGGAGAACATCTGTCCATTCCCATTTGACAAGAGTTTTAGCATGCCACCTTTTCCCAAATGTGTAGAACTCCCCAAGTATGACAAATATCTCAGTACCTCTGATCCTCAGGATCACTTGAAAGAGTTTGGTGCTCTATCCATGGAGTTCATACATGATAAGACTTATCTCATGCATCTCTTCCTATGTAGTCTGGGTGGATTTACTATGCAGTGGTTCTCCCAACTTCCTATTGGTGTCAAATATTTTAAAGAGATTGCTAATCTATTCCTCCAGCATTATTCACATAACATTCAGCTTCTAGTCAATATTCATGATCTTTTCAATCTGAAACAATGATTTGGGGAGCCTTTCCTGACATTTCTTTAGCAATGGAGACAACTCTATACCAAATATTCTCATAAAATACTAGAATTTGAGAAGCTTGATATCTTTCTAGACAACCTCCTTCCTAATTTTGGATACCAAGTATAGTTGCAAGGTCCTTTGACCTTTGATGATATGATTAAGCAAACTGTGAGAATAGAGGTGTTTATGGTCAAGAAAGGAGATCTCACCCTACACAAAGATAACAAGAAAGGGTCCTCCTCAAGAAAAGATAAGGCTAAAATTGTCAACAAAAACTAGGATGTTGTGAATGATGGTGTTGTTGACAATGTGACCCCAAAGCCTCCAAGGTTGTTTTCAACCTCACCTCTAGTATGTAAGTAGCCAAAGCCACTAAAAAGGCTATGACAGAAACACAACCTCTTTCAAAATTTTCTAGAAACAAACATTGGGCACCTCGATCCAAATGTGAGGTCACTGCCCTAGGAGAACCTCTTGACGTGGTTTACAAGACTCTCTTACAAAACCAAATACTCACACCTCCAAATAATCTACAACCTTATGATCCATAACCATGACCTGCTTAGTGGAATGAGTTTGCATACTATGATTACCATCAAAACAAGGGTCATAAGACTTCTACCTATATTCAACTTCGAAATAAAATCTAGGATCTCATCAATAATGGTGATGTTGTTGTGAGTGGTCATAACAAGAATTCGGATCATCAAGCATTCAGAGACCCCTTCCCTCCTCATGATAAAGGTGATCTTCTAAGGCCAAGAATACCAACAACAAGGTCAACTATATGTATAATACCAATGAAAATGTTATTAATATGGTTGAACCTATCAATGTTGAATATTGTGATGTGATCACTATCAAGGGGAGTGAGGATGCTCCTAAACCCAAAGCTCCCTTTTTTTTGTAAGGCCCTGTGTCTCAATCTTCTGAATCAAAATAGTCTCAGGTTTGTGCAAACACTGTCACTTGATCTAATGCAAAGATCACTCTCAAAGGCCTCGAGCCTTCTACATCTGCACCAAAAAAAATTACAGAAAAAGCTATTGTTGCTCTTGCCAAAAAGAAATCATAATTGGTCCCCATGCCTACTAATGCTAACTACAACATCCTAGACCAATTACAATGTACCAATGCTCAAATCACTATTTTTGAGTTTTTGAAGATCTCGCCTACTCATAGATAGATTTTGGATAAAGCCCTCATTGGAGAAAATGTCCCAAAAGATCTCAATCTTGACTAGTTTCAATCCATGGTAGGACACTTGACCTCACCTCATTATCTAAATTTCTCTGAAGAAGATGATCATTCGCTAAGCAACCTGCACAAAAGTGTGTCCACCACATCCTCATTGATAATGGTGCTAGTCTCAATATTTTCTCTGCTAACTTGCTCACCTAGCTAAGTTATGGAAAATATTATATAGATGTGCATAAAAATATTAACATCAAATCATATGATGAAGAAGAGCGTAAGTCTAAGGGTTTGATTGTATTACCCATCAGGGTTGGCCCTATTGAGAGACACATTGTCTGCCAGGCATTGGATATTCCTCTCACCTACAACATACTATTGGGAAGACCATGGATCCATGAGATGCAAGTGGTTCCTTTGACATACCATCAGTGCATAAATTTTCTGTTCCATGGAGCCAAAGTAATTGTACCTACCAACAGAAGCTATTCTTGTAATATGCTCACTCAGTTTGCTAATAGTTTTGTCCCAACAAATAGAGATTCTAATGAATTTTTTGATACCAGACTAAAAGAAATGGAAAAGACTCTAAAACTTATGGATTTAGGCATGGGGGAATATCAGATGAATCTTGTTTTTCACTGACAACTTTGCCTCTCTCTCTGTGCTCCTATGGGAGACCCTCCGAGAACAAAAAACCTTCTACTATCTCACCTCAAGTAGTCTATGATGGAACCTTTGTACAAGCCACAACACCATTAGAATATGAGGATGAAAACAAAGCCATTAAAACTTGGATTTATAAAGGGAAAGATAGATCTAAACAACTCACTCCTACTCATGATATAGAACATGAGCCAAATAGTGAAGGTTTCAAGCTCGTGAAATGCTTTAGCTATAAAGGGACTGGGCCCTATAGGGGTGAATGATAATGGATTGCATGAACCAATTGAAGCCACAAGATGAAGGACAAAAGACACCATAGGTCTAGGCTTCAAGAAAATCTCATTCTATTTAGGGATCAATAACTTTGTACCAAAACCAGAATGCCCGCTAGTACTCAGGGATACTATTTTAGCTAACAACTCAGAGGTCAGTTCAGATGAGGATACCTTTCCTTTTCCTATTCCTCTAGATCTTGTCATTCTCATCATAGAGCTAGATGGTTTGGAGTAGCGTGTCAAACACCTTGAAATTGATAGTGATTCTGATGACAGTTACTCCTTTGACATATGAACAGTTGAGAAAAATGCAAATGACTCAACCTAACTATGAACGGGAGCTTTAAATGCCATCATCCTTTCAAGAACATTTTCAACAAGAATAAAATCAATAGAACATCAATGTTATAAGAGATGATAACGAGTCAGATGGTACAACCTGTGTTGATGGAGTTTCCATTTCAAGTATTATAGACTCGCATGAATATGAGTTCAATTCTCTGTCTGACGAAACTTTTGACAAGGACGTAGAAATGATACACACATTTAAAAATCTTCTCAAAGTAGGTGAAGGGTCCAGTGTTAGTATGACCACATGTGATCCACTGACATTAACATTCCCTCTACTTCTGACATGAGGTCTCGAAGGGACTTGAATACACCTCTATGTGAGATCTCTTTAGGTCTCGACTTGCTTGTCTATGCTTTTGATGACTATACCATGAATGCACTTGAACCTATCACTTCTCTTTCACTCCACCATCCTGAGTTGATAAACTAGAACCTCTCCTCTCCATCCAATCAAGTCCTTACATTCCAGAATGATTACGCTCTTGCTTGCTACCTTAACACTATCAAACCTATGACATCCTCCACCATTGAAGATAGTGTCAACATGATAGAAGATGATATCAAGTATCTCAGTCATAAAAGAAAAAGAAAAAGGAATAGGTGCTCTGATGGTGAAAACCACATTGTGCCAATGTGAGATCCGAAAAAAGTAAAAACAAAAGACGTATCCGAGGGTGGAAACCTCTCTAAGGCATCTGAGGATGGGATACTTGATATACTTCTAAGTCATTTTTAGGAAAGCTATTCAATATTGATAGAGCCAACTCAACCAATAAACTTGGGTGAAAAAGCTGCACCTCAAATTATTCATTTAGCATAGTCCTTCTCCACAGAAGAGAAAGAGGAATTCACCAAATTCTTTTGAAGAAAGAAAATCAACTTTTCCTAGACTTATCCTGATATGCCTAGATTAGATCCCAATCTGATTATGCATAATCTCTCCATTGCACTAGGTGCCAAACCTATCAAACAAAAGCTTTGTAAGATGCACCCGCATGTGGCACTTTTAGTCAAAGCTAAATTACAAAAACTTCTCAAAGCTGGTTTCATCAAAGAAATTGAATATGCAAAGTGGATTTCTAATATTGTTCTAGTTAATAAACATGGTAAATATATTAGTGTCTTCACAAATTTCCATGATTTAAACAAAGCTTGTCCCAAAGATGACTTTACGTTACCCAACATTGACGTGATTGTAGACATGACAACAAGCTATGAAATGTACTCATTGATGGACAGTTTCTCTAGCTACAACTAGATAAAAATTATGCCAGAAGACCAAGAAAAGAAAACATTCACTTGTGCTTAGGGAACTTTTTGTTGGAATGTCATGCCCTTTAGCCTTAAAAATGCTAGAGCCACATATCAAAGTGTTGTCACCTCTATCTTTCATGACATGATGCATAAGATGATGGAAGATTATGTGGATGATACATTAGCTAAGAGCACGGAATGGAAAGCACATCTTGTAGACCTAGGTCCTATACTAGATCAAATGGAACAATTCAATCTAAGGCTCAACTCAAAGAAGTGTGTTTGGAGTCACATCTGGTAAACTATGAGGTTACATCATCTCTACAAAGGGCATAGAAGTAGATCCCGAAAAGGTTCAAGATATTATGGAGATTCCTCCACCATGAAACATTAGTCAGATGAGATGACTCCAAGGTCAGTTACAATCTATCTGATTCTTCATTGCACAAGTATCAGACAAGTCACAACCATTCACTGAGACTTACATAAAAGGTGTGACTTATGAGTAGAACGAAGACTATGAGAAAGGTCTCCAACATATCAAACAATATCTTGCAAGTCCACCAATATTAATGCCTCATATTCATGGGAAATCACTCATTCTCTATATCTCTATTACAGACACATCCCTAGGTGTCTTACTGGGTCAAGAAGATCAGAACAAAAAAGAAAGAGTTATTTATTACATTAGTAGAACTCTAGTCTCTTATGAAATGAGCTATTCAGTCATTGAGAAAGCTTTCCTAGTAGTGGTATATGCTTCATAGAAATTGTGGCATTACATGCTTGCTCACACTACATGTCTTATTGCTAAAATTGATCCATTAAAGTACTTTCTCAGCAAAGCTTCCCTTACCAAGTAGATTAGTGAAATGGGTCATGATACTCAGTGAGTTTTACATTGAGTATGTAGAGAGAAAAGCCATTAAAGGTCAAGTGATTGTAGATCAGTTGGCTAACAGAGCTATCACATATTATCAACCATTGAGCATTAAGTTTCCAGATGAGTCCATAATGCTTCTCACATATTAGACATGGACTATTTTCTTTGATGGATCATTTACCCAATAGGGGTCAGCTATCAGAATATTATTCATTACACCATAGAGGTACTCATTACCAAAGGAATACAAAATGTTGTTTCCTTGTACAAATAACATTGCTGAGTATGAAGCCCTAATCAACGACATGAAGATAGCCATTGAATGGCGAGTAGATGAACTAAATATCTTTGGATATTCATAGCTTGTCATCAACTAATTCAATGACATTTATCAAACAAAAGATGACAAATTGGTACCTTACAAATGGATGGTTGATGACCTAAGAAAATACTTTGCACATGTCACTTTCAAGCAAATTCCATGAGCAAACAAAAAAGTAGCTGATGTCATGGCTACTCTTGCTTCCATGTTACAAATGCCAGAAAATGACTTTTGACATGAATACCGGTGGAGACATTACGCTACCCCACCCATAAAAGTCCTAAATTTAGGATGATATGTTCAAAAATTGGACATGATTCATCCCTCTACCATCATATCTATTCCTACCTCCATGACCAAATTGTTCTAAATACTTACACCTAGAATGAGAAACATCACCTAATCCACAGTGCTTCACGGTATGTTATCATATCTAATTAATTGTATAGGTGAGGTCTAGATGGTACCCTCCTTAGGTGTTTAGAACCCAACAAGTCTAAGCATGTGTTATTTGAGGTGCATGAAGGCATATGTGGATCCCATTTGATCGGCTTGACATTGGCTTGTAAACTTATTAGAGCTGGTTACTATTGGCATGATGTGGAGAAAGAAGCTATACAATATGCTAAGGCTTGCAAATAGTGTCAACTTCATGGAAATCTGATTCACGCTCTTGCTAAGGAGTTAATTCCATTCATCACTTTCTGGCCATTTCAGTAATGGGCCTTTGATTTGGTGGGTTAGATTCATCCCTTTTCATAAAATGGACACAAGTTCATTATCACTGGTATAGACTATTTCACTAAGTGGATCAAGGTAGTACCTCTAACTATAGCAAATGGCAAGTTTGTAGCCATGTTTATTCTAAATTACATCATTTGCAGGTGTGGTGTGCCCTCCTCAATTATCACTGACAATGGGGGGTAATTCAAGAACAAGGATCTGAAAGAGTTATGATTTAAGTTCATGATTACTTAGCATTGGTCTTCCATCTATTATCCTTAGGATAATGGATAGGCAAAAGCATCAAACAAGGTGATCCTTAAGATCCTGTACTGCACAGTTCACAAATTTGGTAGAGATTGGCACCTCTAGATTAATCTAGCTTTATGGGCCTATCAAACAAGTATTCAAATACCAACATGGGCCACACCCTTTTCTTTATTTTATGGTAGAGACATTGTACAACCTATTGAGGTTGAGATTCCTACTTTGCAAGTCTCTCTAAAAGGCCTCATTGCTGGTGAAGACATTAGAATATCTCTACTACAAGAGCTAGAACTACTAGATGAGCATTGGAAAGTGGCATTCGATCATCTCCGAGCATATCAGAAATAGATGTCCAAGAGCTATAATAAGAAAGTCAAACCAAGGGACTTCCAAGTGGGTGATCTCATCCTGAGAGAAAACCATAAGAATCAACAACAACAAATCCAGAAGGGAAAGTTTGAACCAAATTGGCTTGGTCCATATATTGTTACTATAGTGTTTGGGTTTGGTGCTTATTAACTCTCTACTACTAAAGGAGAACAACTCAAAGAGCCAATCAATGCTCTGCATATGGAGCAATTCTATAGCTGAGACATCTTCTAAATGCTCCATGTACATACTCTATTATGAAAAAATCCTAAAAATTGCAAAAAGTCCTGAAAGAATGATCATTTTAATGAAAACCTGGTAAACAGGCACTTTGATGTATCAACCAAAATTCTAAAATTCCAAAAAAATCAAAATGATAAAAGTACAAAAAAAATTGAAAAACAAAAAATGTGTCATTGATGAAAACCTGGTAAATAGGCTTCATGGTGGCAAAAACAATAAAATCATGCCAAGACGGTGAAAACCTGGTAAACATGCACCTCTTGTTTTTTAATGCTATACTTATCATTGCACTTCTTGGCACTGTATAGTTTCTTTCCTTCTTTTCCTACTTTAGTTTGCTACCTCATGCACTTGCTCTTAGTTATGTTCGAGATTATGCTTGACTTTACATGGATTGAAATTGGTCAAATCTGGGGGAACCCTTCCTGGTCTAGGGGGGATTGTCCTATCTTTTTGAAGGATCTTCCTCACATCAGTCACCAGTGTTTCTCATTGTGTCTGTCTACTAATGCTTGGCTTTAGGATCTCCTTTGCATCAGTCACCAGTGGTTCTCATTACATCTACCTACTGATGCTTGGCTTATGATCTTCCTCGCATCAGTCACCAATGGTTCTCACTGTGTCTACCTAATGATGCTTAGCTATAGGATCTTCCTTGTATTGGTTACCTATGGTTCCCACTATGTCTTCCTACTGATGCTTAGCTATAGGATCTTCCTTATATTGGTCACTAGTGGTTCCCACTATGTCTTCCTTCTGATACTTCATTAGCACTATGATATCTCCTTGAGGTTCTCTCTTGCGTCAGTCACCATTGGTTCTCATTGCACCTGTCTACTGTCACCGTCCTGATGAAATTCCTCATGAATGCTATATACTTTCATTCCAACATCAATCCACTGAAACTAAAACTGACACTAAATTGTAACTTTCTGAAGCATGCTGAGCTAATCTTTTTGTGTGCTTGTCATTTTTGCTTCATCTTTCCTCCTCAAGAAACTCCATGACGTCTATCCTGACCAAGAGATGTGAAGACTGGGGGCATGATACTTGCTTTGCTTTATGTTTGGTGGTTTAGTTCCAATGATCCAATGATCCAATGAATCCATCTAAAATGGGTGTCCATTGTGAGATCCTCTATCTCATGTTAGATGGCCATGTGTACCTTGACTCCTTTTATATGGAAACTTTGGTGAGGTTGGTTCTTCTCCTTGTCTTTTTGAGTGACTTATTTTTGCTACAAGTGAAATTTTAGGCACTCGCCCTATGAAGTAAACATAAGGGTCCTTGCGAATCTTCTTAGTATAATTTTTAATCACTTAGCAAAAGAAGACACTCTCGCATGTCTGGTGTGTTTGTACGCAAGAAACATTCAGGTCATCCTAGAAACTATGCTTTGATGCTTATGTTAACTTGCTAAATCAAAGGAATAGGTGTTCAGGTCATTCTGGCTTCTTATGCCTTAATGGTTACACCTCATTCTGATAACTCTATGACTAATGTCATATTCATATTCTCATGTCATTCATATTAGTGAGAGTTGTATGACATCTCATGATCATCCAATACCAAATTCTCTATGATGATAACTATCTAATGGGTCCAAAAACTAAATCCTAGAGATTGCGTCTAGCTTAGGCTTGTATTTTCATTCTAGGCTTGCATTGCGACAGTACTTTATGGTTCTCTTTGTTTTATTCTTCTGGATTTGTACGAGGGTTCTCATCTTATGTCCCGAGTTCACCTTGACTGCACAAGTGTCCGATCCTCGCTCTCAATCTTCAAGAACATTCTTTTGGTTAGTACCTATCATGTATTACGATATCCTGCATGAGATGATTAGTACCATATACATTGCATTACATCCATCAAAGTACATTCTCATAATCCATATACATACATTTACATCTACATATTCATATACATGTGCATTCATCATAAGCATAAATCAAATTATACATTGCATTTATTCATCATTGCATTTTACATTGCATACATACATAACAATAAAACAACATGTGCATATTCATATTCATACATGCCATACATCTCATATCTACTCATCTACTCATTTAGGATATATCTCATAAATCATAAAAATTCAAAGAAATATACACAAATATGATGATACCAAAAGATGAGCTTATATATATATATCTCATATTTTTAGTACAAAAATGGTGCTACTCAAGCACAATCTATCAAAAATGGGGCTACAATACATCATGATATATCAAAGCCTAGCTCTAGCCCTAGCCATCACCACTTGGAGGATGTGAAGGAGGTGGCATGTCCTGCTATGGTGGTGCCTACAAGGGAGGTCCCTGTGGAAACACTGGTGCTTCGACATACTCTGAAAATTATAGAACCTGGTCCACTAGCTTTGGAACCACACCAATATAAGATGCATAATAATACACTTCCTATGTAGCCTCATATCGAGTCTCTATCTGAGACCTTGCTAGCTCCTCTCATAGCTCCCTGTTCTCCCGCTCTCTCTCTGCTACCCAGATATCTCAAATGGCAACCTGTATATGGACATCACCTATCTCTCTTTGTGCCTACCAAACCCTCTCTCAGCTCATCCATAGTGCATCCTATAGATTTGTGACTACATCTCTGAGAGGGGGGCCCTGTGTGGCCTAATCTTGCATTACCTCATCCCATGTCTCCTACTCAGGGGCCTACTACAATATCTCCATAGTTTGCTGCCTTGATGATCTATCTTGGGCTCCACTACTGCCTACCCCAGGATCTATCCTCATCCATCATGGAATGGCTACCTATGCCACCCTCTATCATGGTATCTGCTACTGCACTACTTGTTATTGTTGTGGTGGAGGTTGAGCTGCCTACTACTATTGTGGTGGTAGCTAGGTCACCTATTGACCCATCCCAATTGGATCTATAAATTGAGGGAATGGATGTGCTAATAGATGATCCTAATATGCTAGTGTCATCCCCCATTAGCTACAACTACCATATAATCTCATCAAGCAAGCACTAGTCATGCCTCTATCATACATTAGCCTTGATCAAGTCTCACCAACCAGCCCTTCTTCACATCATCGATGAAGTGAGCATAAGCACAGTACTCCTGAGATATATCTTGCGGCCTCCCAAACTACCGTAGAACCTATGATAGTGGAAAGTGCTCAATTATAGCTATGGTACACCTAATCAAAGGATGTGAAAAAAACATATGTGGAAACTCATGCTTGACATCATCCCAGACCTCTATCCCTATCCACAACCGCAATGTAACTGCAACCATGACATCCAGCCAAGCCTACCACTACTCAGTCTTACCCAGCACTGGGTGAGTCATAGGGCCACTGTACCTATAAATGAATGACTCTAAAGGCTATCTCATGTCCTGGAACACTGGCCTAAAAATTGGAAGATGCTCCCAAGCCTATATCAGTAGTACAAATACTCCTACTGCCATGCTCTAAGAATCTTGATATACAAGCTCGTGCATCTCATGATACATTTGTTCAAGCATGCAATGACCCCATCAATACTTCATGGGCAACTTCTTCAACATCCTCTATAGCATCCGGCCCCAACCACACTCTATTCGACATTGCCCTCTATTTGGCATCAAGTAGCAAGCCAAGAATGTTGCTAACACAACTGCTAATCGATGACCAACACCGTAGTCTCTAATCAGATCCTCCCAGGGGATTGCATGACCCATCACTAGCTCATCTTGAAATATCTCCCTGAGCGCCATAGTGCCTACGCTCAGCTATGTATCATATTCCATGCATGGGTCATGGAAGGGTACTCTCAGGATCTTGTAGATATCCTCTAGGGTAATTGTCATCTCCCCCTGTGGAAAATGAAATGTGTTCATTTTTTAGTGGAAATGATTGACCAATGCACTTAGTAATCCATGATTTACTTGGATATCAGGTACATCACGTAGATAAGACAATCCTAGTGTATCTATGTGTGTTGAATTTGCATCATCTAGTTGTCACACTAATGCTTCAATCGTAGGATGATGTGATCGAAACACAATATCGGGGAAGTCAACCTACAATGCAAGTGACAACACATCATCAGTATCCTTAATCATGATGGTTTTCAAAGAAAAAATAATAATTGAAAGTGTGCACATATCCTAAAATGCCTCTCAATCGTTCTACTTGGGTACAAATTTTGGTTTTCTACGGCAGTTTCCTGTGCAAGGAAGTAGTATACTCGTGCACTTTTTTTTGTTGTGCGAGACTTCACGCCAATTCGCGTGAGATATCTTCCTTGAGGAGGCTTTCTAGCATGGATTTGATGACATCTTCATGTGAGCTAATGGAGAGACCCCATGTGAGGAAGCCCTCTTTTGGTCTTTCCTTGCGTGATAGTCCTCCATAGCCCATGCGAGGAAACCATTTCCTCACATGAGATCTTGCGAGGAGGTCCTAAAATTAACCTAAATCCTATCTAAATCTACCAAAATGTGTCAAAAACTTGAAATACGAGGTAGGTTATTGACTACTCATGGGTGGGTCATATGCCACTGGTCAGCTGTGATGTCGAGAGCACTTGAATCTATGTAATCTCACTAGCACGCTCTCTATTTTTCTTAGAGCTCTCTAAATCGCTAAAAGTCAAAGGTTGCAAATGAATTGAAAATGACCCTTCTAGACCTTATATAGGTTTTGACCTAATTTTCAAAAGTGCTCTATCTTGTGTGAAAACTTCACCCTTGGCTAAACAAACCGCTCTGAATTCATTTTCGGGATTGAAATTGAAATCGAACACCTTTAACTAGCTCAAAATCGCATTTTAAAATTTCTGGGATTGATGTGATCAGCCGCTTATGCAGTCGACCTTCTGATGTCATATTATTGAAAGAATCACATCTCATCATCATTTTCTTGACTTCTTCATCTTTTCATCAAAAGTCAACTCTAGTCAATTCTAGTCAACCTTGGTCAAATTTGGTCAACCAGACCTCCAAATCACTCAAGATCGCTTCTACATCTTCTTGATTCTTCTGTAATCTATTCTAAGTTCTAGATCTCTGATTTTATCTCTATCTGCAACCTTTTGCTGTCAATTACCTTTCATGACGTGGACCATCTTTCTATTTTTCTCCCGAGGGGGCAAGATGATTGCATCATTGAATCTTGAATCAATTCTCAAATTAATCTGATCTCAAATCAAAAGTCCTCAGCACCAGGGGCATCTCATCACTTGGGGCATATTCAATTTTATGTACCTGATGGGCGAAATTGGATGTTCCATGATCTTCAATCACTAGGGGCATCTTTGTGCCTTACATTTTGTCATCTTACTGTTAGGTATCTGAGCAATCTAACTCAGACCCCTAAAAATCAAGCTTCATTCTGGAGATGGTTGTCAAAATATCTTTAGGTGTCTGAGTGATCTAACTCAGATCCCTGAGGATCAAGCTTCATTCTGGAAGATGATTCTCAAAATCCCTATTAGGTATTGGGGCAATCTAACCCTAATTCCTACAAGTTAAGCTTCATTCTGGAGATGGCTCTTGAAAACTCTTTTACTGATATTTGGACAATCTAACCTAGATCTCAGAGGACTACGCTTCATTCTAGAGATAGTCCTACAAATCTGCATCAGTTATCATTTAGTTGACGACTATTGGGGCAATCTAACCCCAACTCCTAAATATTGAGCCTCGTTCTTGGGATAGTCTTACAAAAGTGGTATGTTGACCGAGGTCTTCACAATCTAACTTAGACTTCAGAGAATCAAGCTTCATTCTAGAGATGATTCTACAACTCAATCTGATCAGTGTCTTGGCAATCTAACCTCAACTTGCAAGGGTTAAGCTTTAGTCTGGAGATAATCATAAAAACCTCATCAATTGTCACATTCAGACTATTCTTTGAATCAATGCACTGCTTGCACATCAATTCAAAGAGGGGCAAAATGTAATACCCCAAAAGTGGCATCTTGCTATCTTAACCAATTTTGTTGCATTTTAGTCTCATTCTATCAAATTTCTAAATCATCAAAGTCGTATTGTACTAAGAAATTTTGTCTTCTAATGGACTCTACTTGACTTAGTGTCAAATGTAGAAAACCTAAAATTTGCATCAATCATATATCATATTTAATTCCTAAATATCAACTATAATTGGCTAAATAAACCCTATGATCAATTAATTTAATTATAAAAGTCCTAGCACTTTAATTAAATTAAATCCACCCTCTTTAGCTAAAACACATGAAAAAGGAATTAAATAAATATTTAGTTTTAAATAAATATCCTCATCACAATAAATAAATTTAATTATTCAAATAATTCAGAAAATCCACTTATGAGGCAATATTGTATTTATTTAAATTAAATATTCTCTCCAAATCTTCTCTGCAGTTCAAAAAAGGAAACTTTGAGTTAATTAAGAATTCAAAAAAGGAAATAAAATAGTTAAAGCTCCACACAGATAAAAACAAAAAGATGACTGCCTCTCTGCAGCAAACTTTATATTCTGAACTGATCTCTCATTCAATCTTCACCGTTCGTCTGATTTAATCTCAACCATAGATTGAACCTAGGATTCTATAAAGGAACCCTCATTTCTCATTCAAACAATCCAACTTTTTGAGCAATGAAGTGGTGTCACATTGTTACCATAACTCATTTGCATTCAAGCTTTCATTTCTTAGCATAATCTTCATCTGTAGATCAATATATCATGTTTAGCTTAATGATGCACTTCTTTTCTTAATCTCATTTTCTTTCATTGTTCTTAGATTAATTTCATCATTTCTAGATTAATCTTGCATCCTCATTCTAGAATAATTTGTATTGTACTTTCAGTTAAATCCTTCATTCTAGTGTTAGTCTATGGTTGCATGACTCTTGATTTTGAGAGCAATTTTGAACCCTACCTAGATAGAAGCCAACAGGTTGAATCATCTAGACAAGAAAGATGAATACTCTCATATTCATTCTTGTCTACAACTGGTGAACAATGACTATGTTGAAGTGTGGAGCTAAATCAAAGGCCCATATTTAGTTTATACACTCCCATTAGCCCAAATAGTATATTTATGCAGTCTTCCATCATTAAAGCATATCTATCATATTGCCAAAGTCTACCCAACAAAATATGACAACAATCCATAGGCATGATATCACATAATACCTTATCATAGTACTTTCTAATTTTCAAATTCACATAACATTGTTCACTTACCAAGAGTGTATGCTCATCCTTGATCCATGAAATTTGATAGGGTCTCGGATGTTTCAATCTTTCCAACTGAAAATTTGTAACCATTTCCTTAGATGCCAAATTATCTGAGCTTCCACTATCAATGATTACCTTCCACACTTCATCATAAACTCTACATCTAGTCTTGAACAAACTTTTCCTTACTAGATCTTCCTTATTACTTTCACTCCAAAGTTCTCTCTTGACCATCAAGTTCTTTTCTTTCTTAGGTTCATTCGGTGAGTCTTCTTGAACCAAAGCATTTCTACTACTACCAACCTTCTTACTTACATGTGTACACTCAAATGATCTATGTCCTTCTTCTCCACAATTGTAACAAGTTCCTCGGAATCCACCTCTACTATAACCACCTTGCTAGTTATTTCCTCTTCCTCTAGTAGAAATTTCATCTTTCCACTCGGTCTTTCCTTTATCCAGATTTTCTTTATCTTGATTAGATCTATTGTTTTTACCATAAGATCTACCTCTTCCTCTAGGAAATCTACCACCTCTTCCTCTTTGTCTTTTCTCATTTCTTTTGTTCAATTTATCCTCAGATTTCAAGGAAAACTGATAAGCTTCCTTAATGTTTTCCAATTTAACCAAACTGATTTCTTCTTTGATAGAAACTCTTAACCCATTCAAGTACCTAGCAATTCTTTCCACTTCATCTTCATCATGTCTATTGACACTGGAATTTTCAGGTTCTAAATGGACAAGACGTTAGGGAAGTATGATGTTCAATCTCAATTTTATACAATTTCCCTATGTTGAAAAAATTAAAATGATAAAAGAGCATATATGTTTGTCGCTTTCTATTTTCATTTATTAGGTTGTTAATTCTTTTATGCTAATTTATTTAATGCATATTTGTTTTGAAAAAAAATAATTATTCTAAAATAAAAGAAGTTAAGTAAAAAGGCGGTGAGAGGGAGTTGAACCCTTGACCTCTCGAGCCAACCTTTTTTCCTACCTATCTACTCTCCTATCCCTTAACTAGTTAGCCTATTTATTTTCTTTGAGAGGATTAGGAGAAGATATTTATTTATTTTACACAGGGAGTAATCTCTCCTTTAATTACTTTTCAAATTTAATAATGAACATATTTGTCTATATATTTATCTATTTTTCAATTTTAGGAAAAAGAATAGGTAGAGGGAGTTGAACACTCGACCTCTCGACCCATCCTTTTTCCTACTGATTACTCTATCTAATAAGGTGAAAAGGCTATTGGTAGTTTTACATTATTATTTGTAATCTAGTTATGAATATAATATAAATTGATTTTCATCTCTATTTTGGGTTTGAAATAATATTAATTGCCATTTACTTTTTAGTTTCAAATACCTAAAAGTAATTTTCCATCTTACTCTTTTATCTTAATTTTAATAAAAAGGGAACAATCTATTAGGGTAAAGTGGGTATTAATAATTTCACCCTACTTTAATTTGATTTTAGCTTTTCATTTATGAATTAGTTGATTTATTAATATGTATATTTTAGAGTTTCTTTTTAGAAAGTGAGATTTTTAGATTCCAAAACTATATGTATTTTATGGTTGTAATATTATTTTACATTAGTAATATTTTGTAACATTAGGGTGATTGTTTTGTAAAATTAATATTCTAGCCCTAAGTGGATTATTTTGATTTTAGGGTAAATGCATTCCTCTTTTCATAGGGATGGATTATAAAACTTTTCACCCTAATGTTTCTTTTAAAATATTTTCATATTATAATTTACACTACGTATTGTTTCTAAATTGATTTGTTATGTTTTATTGTATAAATAAAGGCAAAATTCTTCACATAATGTCATTTTATTTATTATTTTGAAAATTGTCTCATTAAATTTCCTATGATTTAATAACTAATGTGACTTTTCATGTTTTTGATAATTAAAGTGGATATCCCATAACTATTATTTTACACTTTATTTATATATAAAATGTACATACTTGATGTTATATTATAATTTTATCAAATGTGTTAATTATTAATTAATAAATAAATAGTAATAGTTTTTTATGAAAACCTAATATATTGTGAGTGTAATGATTTTTATTGTTTGGTTACCTAATGTTGGGTGTTATGTGCAGGAAAATTAAAGGTTGGATTCTTAATGCATGGAGCACCTAAAGAAGAATGAGGATAAATTATATGAGAAATATTTCCCTAACAACCATTATTATGGTTTGTTTTATATTTTTGGGGGTAGTTGATATGATTAGGTCTTGTGAAAGGGCATGTCCTTTCATAGGGAACTATTGGAAAATATATTTATACTAGTTCATATTGTAAACAATGAACAATCAAGATCATGACAAAAAATTGGAAACTTATCCCAAATTACAGATTTGAACATGATGTCCAAAATCTCAAGTGCAAATATCAGATAAGTGCTTGTGCCTTAAAGTTAATATAGGTTATTATTTTCAATTAGTTTTATGGATTACTTTGTGAACCAGGGTATCCTACTGTGTTTTCTATCTAATGCATTTATTTATGATAAATTTATACAGTTTGAATATCAATAGCATGGTTTGAGAACCTGTTATTGCTCCATTCGGGCTCTTAAGTTGGGTTAAAAACCATAGGATGAATTGTATAAGTTATTTTAAATTCCTATTTCAATTGAAAGCCTGTAGGTGGATGGTCTCGCTTTACATGAGTGAGTTATCTTAAAACCGTCTCCGTCTATACGTAGGATTGTTATAATTGACTCTATTCCCAATTTGGTATTAGTTACTGGTCTATCTTTTCATTTGAAATTGTCATTTGTTCTTTTTGTAGTTTACACATTATATCTGTTATCTTCTTCATAAAATGTTCAATTAGGTTTTAATAATATTTTCAAACCTCAGTTTAGAATTCAAGTTATCTGACAATTAGGATATTAGGTTTATTTTCCTCCAAAGGATTGTTAACCCATTTGGAAGGATTTGCTTTTATTGTGCACGTATTTTTGTAGATAGAAAGCATATTTGATTCAGGCCTACCAGCCTTGGCTAAATCAAGCTAGAATTATAGAGGCGCCTATTTGTGCCTGTCAATTGGCCTCAAAACAGTCCAGCATTTTTGAGCACCAAAAAATTGGCAACTCTACTGGGGACCTATCAGTGCAAGGTAGTTTCAGGATCTCTGGTTAATGTTGTAATGACTCTACTAGGATACAGGAACATAGAAAAATTATATCTGTTATTGTAAGGAAACTTAGGTGCGGAAATAGCTTCCTACGCTAATCTCTATAGGAGAGTATTGTGCAAATTCTTATAAATCCTTACAATTTCAGATTCGTTAACTACTTTAACAAAAATATTGCAACCACATACAATGCATACAGAAAAATAGAGAATGACACAATGATATACCCTGGGGAAAACCTTTCGGTAAAAAACCCCAGTACACCAAAACCTACAAAATGTATTATCTTCAACACAAAGATTACAATACACTTGCAATGTAGGTTCTTTCAAGAAATGAGAGACAAAGCCAACAAGACTTAAATTTCTATTATATCTCTCCCATAGGAGCAACATCATATATATAGACTCCTCTAGACCCAAAAATAGGCACAACCACCAAGACCCATGCACAAAGCCACATGTACACAGTTGTTACATGCAATCTCAAGAATAGGCGTCCATCCCTAGAATAGACTATGACAGCTTGTCATAGAATCCGCCAAAAATAACGGTCACAAGAGAAGTGTAAGAGAATCTGTCATACTAGCCTATTTTTGGCATATTCTCTTACACACACCAACCACTTCTTCTTGGGCACCCAAATAGGCCCAAGTCATAAGATGCTCTTACACCTATCATAGCACATTCCTTAAATAGTTCTTATGCGTCATAGGAATCCATCATGACCATTTCAGTCATGATCTCCTTACGCACAAGATGCCAACACATCAAGTGGAGTGACACATCAACATGCCAACTAGACATGTACACTCACACTTAATTACATTATTTGCAAAAAATGCATTTACAAAAAAAATAATAAGAATAGGAATTATCCAAGGTTGAGACACCTCATTCCTAACATTCTCCCACTTGTCGAACACCTTGTAAGAGCAATAGGAACATAACAGGAACTTTAACCGCTATAGGCCAAAAGGCCCATAGACTCCGAACACCATCTGAACTTCTCAGTGCCCACTGGTTTCATTAATGCATTTGCAACATTCTTCACAGTATCTACCTTCTCCAAATTTACCTTTCCATCTTCCACCATATCTCTCACAAAGTGAAACTGCACATCAATGTGCTTCGTTCTGGCATGGAAAGTTGGATTCTTTGCAAGGCAAATAGCGCTCTGACTATCACACCAAATAGTAATTTGTTCTGCATCAACACCAACATTAGAAAATCTTCTAAGCCAAATGGCTTCTTTACAAGCATGAGTAGCAGCCATGTACTCAGCTTCTATAGTGGACAAAGCAACCACAGGTTGTCGCTTACTCATCCAACTGATGGCACCACCAAACATAGTGAACACATAAGCACTAGTGGATCTCCTGCTGTCAATATCACCTACCCAATCTAAATCCACAAACCCACGAATACAAACTGAATGCGGAGATCCAGAAGAGTTACCATGATAACATATGGAGTAATCTGATGTACCCCTCAAATATCTGAATACTTGCTTAACTGCATCCCAATGTACCCGTCCAAGATTAGCCATAAATCGACTCAGGACTCCCACTGCTTGGGAAATGTCTGGTCTAGTACAAACCATAGCATACATAAGACTACCAACTGCACTAGCATAAGGTACTCTACTCATGTCCTTCACCTCACTAGGAGATTTTGGACAATCATCTACAGATAACTTTGTTCCCACAGAAATAGGAACACATAGTGGTCTACAATCTGCCATGTTGAACCTGTCCAACACAGACTTCACATACTTACTCTGACTCAACCAAAGTTTTATGTTAGACCTGTCTCTACTGATTTCCATACCCAAGATGTACCTAGCTACCCCAAGATCTTTCATCTCAAACTATGCTAACAACTGAGATTTAAAATCAGAAATCATACCCTTACCCTTCCAAAATAGCAACATATCATCAACATATAATGCAACAATAAGAAGGTGATCATTTTCAACTCTGAAATAAACACAATGATCTGATTTTGATCTTACAAATCCAATTGACAACACAAAGGCATCAAACTTAAGGTACCACATCCTAGGAGATTGCTTCAAACCATATAGAGATTTCTTTAATCTGCAAACTAAAGATTCTTTACCTTTAACAATGTAGTGCTCAGGTTGTGACATATAAATCTCTTCCTCCAAATCACCATGAAGGAAAGCTATCTTCACATCCATCTATTCTATCTCTAAATCATATGATGCAGCAAGAGATAACATAAATCTAATGGATGTCAACTTTGCAACAGGAGATAATATTTCACCATAATCTATTCCCTCTACTTGTGAATACCCCTTTGCAACCAATCTAGCTTTATACCTTTCAACACTGCCATCTGCATAGAATTTCTTCTTGAACACCCATTTACAGCCAACAGATTTTCTCCCTTTAGGCAAAGGTACAAAGTCCCAAGTTTTGTTTTTCTCCAATGAAGCCATCTCATCATCCATAGCCTCAATCCAGGAATCTGCATCTTCCATGCCCAAAGCATCTTTCACAGATCTAGGCTCATTAGTGTTAGTAATCAAAGCAAAGGCACAACTGGAATCTAAGATAGAATAACCAAACCTTTCTAGTTTCTTTCTTTCTCTCATGGATCTCCTCAAGGGATGAGGTTGAGGTTATTCTTCCTCTTCTTCCGAACTATCAGAGCTGCTAGAGCTCTCCTCATCATTAGACCCAACATGGTCTCTTTGTTCAGTCTTCTCAGGGGTAGGAGGCAACTGAACAACATCTTTTTCTTTTTCTTTTTCATCTAGTTGTAGCACAATAGGAGAAGATGTTAGCTCTCTGAAAATAACATTTCTACTATACAACACCTTACTAGTCACAAGATCCCAAAGCTTGTATCCTTTCACACCAGCACTATATCCGATGAAAATACATTTAACAGCTTTGTTTTCCAACTTAGATCTTTTCTCCTTTGGAACATGTGCATAAGCTTCACAACCAAAAACACAAAGATGTCTAATTGAAGGCTTCTTACCAGACCACACCTCCATGGGTGTCTTACCAACAAGCGCTGATGTAGGAGATCTGTTAACCAGATAGCAAGCAGTGGCCATAGCTTCGGCCCAAAACCTTTGTTCTAAACCAGCTCCACTAAGCATACTCCTAGCCTTCTCCATCACTATCCTGTTCATTCTCTCTGCAACTCCATTTTTCTGTGGGGTATAAGGAGTTGTCTTATGCCTCTCGATACCTTATTCTTTACAGAACTGTTCAAACTCTGCTGAGCAAAACTCACCACCATTGTCAATTCTCACACACTTAATCTTCTTACTAGTCTAATTCTCTACAAGAGCTTTAAATTCCTTGAACCAACTAAAGACTTGTGTCTTACTTTTAAGGAAATAAATCCATGTCCTTCTACTGTAATCATCTATGAAAGATACAAAAAATATAGACTTGGAGATTGAAGGAACTTTTACAGGACCAAATACATTAGAATGAATAAGATCTAAAACATTAGAAGATTTGTGAGAACTAGAGTAAAACTGAACATGATTTTGTTTACCATAGACACAGTGTTCGCAGAAGTCAAACTCAAGATTGCAATCATTTAACCCCTCAACGAGATTTTTGTTTTTCAGGGTTCTGAGACCCTTTTCACCAATGTGGCCAAATCTCATATGCCACAACATTGTCTTTTCTGCAGGAAGCTTACCTTCCAAAGTGTTTGCACTACCATCGGAGCCAATAGCCACAGACTTCTTCACTGCTTGTTTAGATGGTGAGGATGAAGAACTATTACATAGAGGAATACATGCATCTAACTGAAATAAGGTACCTCTCCTAGTACCCCTTGCAAGCACTATCGATCCTCCCATCATCTTGTATCCTTCTTTCGAAAAAACAACTTGCACACCTACATCATTCAGCATACTTACAGATAATAGGTTTCGTGCTAAACCTGAAATGTGCATAACTCTGTTGATTCCCTTTACTCATCCATTAGGAAATTTGATAGTGACCCTTCCGCGTCCAACTATCTTTAGGTGAGAATCATCACCCAAGTACACCTTTCCACCATCGAACTCTTCATATTTTGAGAACTAGTTTCGATGAGAGGTCATGTGAAAAGATGCACCTAAGTCAACCAACCACACATCATCAGATGCATGGGCTGCCATAGCTGTGATGAATGCATCGCCATCTTCTTGAGATCTTTCTGAAGCTGAATCTAAACCTTTCTTCTTCTTCTTTGGCTCTTTGCAGTCTTTACAGAAGTGCCCAAATTTATCACAGTTCCAACATTTTTCCTTGGACTTATTGGAAGTCTTTGACTTCCCACGGGATTTGGATCTACCCTTATTGTCAGACTTATTGTCATTTTTCTTCCCTCTTTCAGTGGATCTCCCACAAATAGCAAGGGCTTCTTTTTCTGAAACGGAAGCCTTTCTCCGCATCTCCTCTGATAGCAGCGAAGAAACCACATCATCCATTTTGAAAGTGACTAAAGTGCTTCTGAGAGCCATCACAAGATGGTCCCATGAATCCAGTAAAGAACACAAAAGTGTGTAGCAATGATCCTCCTCCTCTAACTTGACACCAGCTGATGTCAACTGCATAGCCAATAGATTAAATGCATTTAAATGATCCGTTAAGGATCCACCTTCCTCCATTCGCATAGAGTACAACTTCTTCCTTAGGAACAACTTGTTCACCAGAGATTTGGCCTGATACACGGCCGTAAGTCTTTCCCACAAACTATTTGCGGTTTTCTCATCTAGAACATTCAGAAGGACTGCATCGGTTAAACAGAGTCTTATGAGACCCTTAGCTTTATGGTCTTTAATATCCCAATCTACTTGAGCTATAGTTGTTGGTCTTGTAGCACTTGAAGTCTCTTCCCATAGGTCACGATCTTCCAACATGTCTTCCATCTTGAGTTTCCACAACTTGAAATTAGTGCCATTAAATTTCTCCACCTCCATTCTTCCATATGATGAACTTGCCATCTCAATCTGCAAATAAGATTTAGAATGCTCTGCAAAAAGCTCCCACTCAAACTTGAGATCAGCTCAAAAAACCCTACCCAACAACTAGGATCAAAAGTTGATCAAGCTCTGATACCACTTGTAAGGAAACTCAGGTGCGAAAATAGCTTCCTACGCTAATCTCTATAGGAGAGTATTGTGCAAATTTTTATAAATCCTTACAATTTCAGATTCGTTAACTACTTTAACAAAGATATTGCAACCACATACAATGCATACAGAAAAATAGAGAATGACACAATGATATACCCTGGGGAAAATCTTTCGGTAAAAAACCCCAGCACTCAAAAACCTGCACAATGTATTATCTTCAACACAAATATTACAATACACTTGCAATGCAAGTTCTTTTAGGAAATGAGAGACAAAGCCAACAAGACTTAAATTTCTGTTATATCTCTCCCATAGGAGCAACATCATATATATAGACTCCTCTAGACCCAAAAATAGGCACAACCACCAAGACCCATGCACAAAGCCACATGTACATAGTTGTTACATGCAATCCCAAGAATAGGCGTCCATCCCTAGAATAGACTATGACAGCTTGTCATAGAATCTGCCAAAAATAACGGTCACAAGAGAAGTGTAAGAGAATCTGTCATACCAACCTATTTTTGGCATATTCTCTTACACACACCAACCACTTCTTCTTGGGCGCCCAAATAGGCCCAAGTCATAAGATGCTCTTACACCTGTCATAGCACATTCCTTAAATAGTTCTTATGCATCATAGGAATCCGTCATGACCGTTTCAGTCATGATCTCCTTACGCACAAGATGCCGACACATCAAGTGGAGTGACACATCAACATGCCAACTAGACATGTACACTCACACTTAATTACATTATTTGCAAAAAATACATTTACAAAACAAATAATAAGAATAGGAATTATCCAAGGTTGAGACACCTTATTCCTAACAGTTATCTTCTTCATAAAATGTTCAATTAGGTTTTAATAATATTTTCAAACCTCAGTTTAGAATTCAAGTTATCTGTCAATTAGGATATTAGGTTTATTTTCCTCCAAAGGATTGTTAACCCATTTGAAAGGATTTGCTTTTATTGTGCACATATTTTTGCAGTTAGAAAGCATATTTGATTCAGGCCTACCAGCCTTGGCTAAATCAAGCTAGAATTGTAGAGGCACTTATTTGTGCCTACCAATTGGCCTCAAAATGGTCCAGCGTTTTTGAGCACCAAAAAATTGGCAACTCTGTTGGGGACCTATCAGTGCAAGGTAGTTTCAGGATCTCTGGTTAATGTTGTAAAGACTCTACTAGGATACAGGAACTCAAACCAATTATTGATTCCTCATTGAAGGTGAGGTGGTGACTCTAAAACTCAGTTTCAGGTGAAGCCTATGTTAGGGAGAAGATCTCTAAAGAAAAATTCATTTGTTGAATTGAAACCAAATAGGAGGAATAAGAAATCAAAAAAGAAGATGTTGTATGTATCTCCCGAAAAGCAACTTGACAAAGATAAAGGTCATGAATTTTCTTGTGAGCAGTTCCCAACTTCAAATCACCATAGCCCAATGAATAACATTGAGTATAGAAATACTTTTCCATATTCTGAGCTTGGTAATTAGGAGGCCATGTGTGAACAGGAGCAGGAGGATAGGAAGATGGATGATATAGTTGAGGGGATGATTAGATTAGAGCATAAAAATAAGAAGATGCTCAGAGCCCTTAGAAGACAGCCAGATGAAGCTCTTAGGAAGTTGGGAATAGAAAGGGAAAGCATTATTTCTCCTGATGGAAGTGATGGCACAAATAGTGAAGTAAATAATAATGAAGCTGCAAATAAAAGTGCTCAGGTGCCGGTTTATACTCCTCCTCACAGAAAGAACAACGGCCAAGCTTTTAGTAATAGTTATGTTAATCCTATGTTTGAACCAGATAATGGAGAAAGGGTTACAGAAATTGATAATGATCGGTTTAGGGTTTTCTCTAATCCAATGTATAACATTGATAATGAGCAAGGAGAAAATAACAATCACTATAAAATTCAAGACAATGCGCAAAGGACTACAAGGAATGACAATGACAGTGAATGACATAATCAAAACAATAAAATGAATTCCTTGGGATACGATCAACATGCTTAGTTTGATCACCAGGTTAAAGCTTATTAGAGTAATCCATATCAAGATCATAATAATGAATGTGAGTTGAATGATGTGCAAAGATGACCTGTGCATACTGGAAATGTATACAGTTTATTTAATAAAGGTGAACACAATCACCCCCAATATGGTGAAGGCTCACAATAGTAGAGCGAAAATAATTATTTTGGTCATAATTTTAAAAATTTGGAGTAAAATCAATATGAAAAACATTATGACAATATGCATGGTGATAAAGATATTCATAATGGATACTTATGTGTAGAGGGTAAATATTATACAGAAAATACAAATGATATGTATAAAAATGTCTGTAGTTTATCAAATAATGATAAACATTTTCAGAATGCTAGTTATGTTCAAAATCAGCAAGATGGTGGTCAAATGGCGAGTGAATTTAATGATTATATGGGAGAAGAAAATAACTTTACCTTACAGTCAAGTGATTATAATTAAATCATTTATTTTAATCAAGGTAGATATTTGCAAAGGCAAGGTGAATATTATAATAATAATATTCAAAATGGTAAATGTGGCCAGCATGTTAAAAAAAAAAGTGGAAATGAATATTATGAGTTATCTCAAGTTAAAATACAAGATCAGTATAATAATACTAATGGATAAAATAGCCTAAATTACCCTAAATCGCATATGAAAGAGGGTAACCAAGATGGGCGAAGTGATTTGTTTTCCACTCACCTGCCGCAAGATGGAGATCCTCATGATTGTTGCGAAGAGAGGACAAGAGATGTATGTCCACTAAACACACAAGGTATGAAGTGCACACATGGTTTAGGTGATGGTAATATGTGTTGTGGTAGCCAGCACAACATACAAGGGGGTAAGATATGTAACACGCATGAGCAACCGTGTGATAATGCGCAGGAAAAGAATAATGATTTTGATAATAATCATAACATACAATATAAACTAAGTAATAATATGCTTACCCAAAATGCACAGCAAAGTGAATATGCCCAGCTCCATGGAAAGAGCCAAAAGCGTGAACAACATATTAACAATGTATTAGACACAAACAATGCTACGAAATATCACACTAATGTGCAATTTGGAGCCCCGCGTGAACAGCCAGGAATGCTTGCACAAAACCAGATCAGTATGCAATAGGGAGATAATATATTGAAAAGTAATTATTATCAACAACAACAAGGGATACTCACACAGCCCCAAGGTAGATTTGCGCAAGTTATTCAGACAAATCAGCATATAAATAATATGCATAACCTTTGTTCACTTGAGCATAAAGATGGAGACGTTCGGAGTTGGCTAAACCAACATCAGCAGTAGCCTTCTCGCGCATATCCACATGATGATAATATACATTATCAAATGCACAAGGAGGATGGTCATCAACTAGCGCAAAGTAGAAATGATTATTTAAAAAATTATAACTTATCAAAAGGCACACACGAGCAGCAATATGATCAGCATAACTCCAGCTCATCTGCACAAAAAGGAAGAGACATTCAAAATAAAATAAATTATCATGAGAAGCACCAGCAAATATATCCATGGAAAAGTGATTGGCAGTCCATAAATCATGAGCAAAAGAAAAATTATGAAATGGAGAATATTAATTATAAACATGCACCAGATTATATTGCGCAACAAACTCATATGCATGGAGGTTATTATTGGCAATATGATTTTTCCAAACCTATGCAAAAGGAAGAATGTGCGGATAAAAACATGTTAAATCAGAAAATACATGATAGGTATTACCTTAATATGTATAAGCAGTCAAATAAATTCACAAATAACCGGCATGTGAGTAGCAATGAAATAAAATGTGGAAATAAATATTTATATGAGGTTGGAAATAATGCATGTGAACAACCATAAAAAGAGAGTTTTAATATTGAGCAGAATAACAATAAATATTTTCGTAAACGACAAGCTCATTATCATGAGTTTGCAAAAGGAGTAAAAGGTGGTGAGCTGCATTATAAACAAGGTAATTATTTTAAACTTACTAAGAGTGATGAATATGGTGAAAATGATTATGGTTATAATAATATTCACAATAATTTTGAAAATACAAATAAAGATGTTTGTCCAAAACAAAGTAATTATTTATATAGTGGAAATATTAATGCTGGGAAAAAACAAGTACATAATCAATATATTGAAAATGAAAATAAATATAATCATGGTCAAAATATTGGACAGTATGCATATCTAGGAAACTGTACATAGAGCAAGGGTGGTGCACAAGTTTTTAATAATTTTACAGAGAATTTGAGAGATGAATGCTTGCAGCAGAATGGAAATTATACATAGGGAAGAGGAGAAACTTGTTATGTTAATTCTTAGCCTAGAAGAACTCATACACAACAATGGAATGCACAGTAAATGCAGGGTTCAATACATTTGAATGGATATGCACACCAATATGCTATGGGCATAAATCGGCCGCTAGAGAATCATGTACACCAGTAATGTCAACAACACGAAGGAGGGATGCCTAATCCAATGAATATGGCTCAGCAGCCTCACAGTGTCCAATATGGTAATATGGAAAATCAATACCAAAGAGGTAACCCTATTCCCCAAAATCAATATTTTCAGAATAATAATAATAATAGAAATCTATTTGATGCCAGATTTCAAGAAATTAATGAAAGATATAGACCATTGGATTTTTCAAATGTAATGTGTTGTCCTGACCCAATACCTAAAAATTAAATACTGCTATCCCTAAGTTTACTGGTGATGGATCCCAATTGGCGGAACAACATGTTATTAATGTCAAAAACATGGTTTATGAATTCCACATTACTTATGAGGATGTGCGTATGAAAATGTTAGTACTTTCACTCAAAGATAGTACAGATGAGTGGTATAGAAATTTGCCAAACGGATCAATTACCTGTTGGAAAAACTTTGTTGATCAATTTATTGAAGAGTTTGGGGATCACAAAGACCCATCTTTTGCAACTCATGAATTGACCAGTATAAAGAAAACATGAATGAAACAGTAAAGGAGTTTAATAAAAGGTTTAACAGGGTGTTGAATAAGATTCCAAAAGATATCTACCTTGTTGATCCTTTCCTAATCACTTTTTATTTGACAGCCTTTGATGTCAAAACAAATTATGAGATAAGGTCTCATAACCCAACAACCTTACAACAAGCTTTTAAGATTGCATTGAATATTGAAAACAATAGAATAGCTACAAGGAGAGTCGATAAAAGAAATGATCCTAAGCTATTCAATCCTACGGTCTCGAAAAAGAGTAGTGAAAATGATAAGATGGATGAATTAGTAAGTTTAATGAAGAATTTGCAACCAAACAAAAGCCACTTTCAAGCAGGAAGGCCTGACAAAAATTTCAACAAGAATGATAGATACAGGTTGCAGGACATGCCCTATCATACAAAATGGAAAGATGGAAAGCCTTTAAAAGGGAAAACAGACACTCTAGACCCTCTTAAGAAAAATAATCATTTCATAGGGGATGAGTTTTGGTGTGACATTTGTAAAATACCTCACCCTCAGGAGCAATGCCTTATAGCACAAAAGATTCTGGAGGGGGAAAACCAGTGATATGAAGAGAGGCCTGTGATAAATGCTCTTTCATCTACACACTTTTGGTCAGGTGATAGAGATTATTTAGATGGTGAATACATGCAAGATGAAAGCTACAAGAGGTTGGGATACCAATAGGAACATCAAGTCTTTTCATATTACGATGAGAGTCAAGATATTAGAAGGACAATAAAAGAGGAAAGAGAGGCTTACACTGTGGCCGCAATGGAATAGGTTCTTAGCAATTATCGCTTAAGGAACATGAATGTGAACTCAGGCAATGAACAAGTAGCAGGGAAAGAGAGGCTTATAGTTTGGCCTTGCAGGAGAAATGGGTTCTGGATACTATTTTCCATTTCTGCTTGAATCTTTTTGCCAAATTAGACTGTATCAAAATAGGTGTTCTGACAACCTTCGATTTACAAGTAATTTGCGAAACTAGCTTTTGTATATATGTATTTTTTTTCCCCTGGGCAAGCTCACTTGGCTTGTGTTGTATTGTATGTTACAGATATAAAATGGGTATGTAGCGCTACGTGTAAAGGTGCATGCCACCAAATGGGCATGTAACGTTACATCCAAAGACATTACTTTGTGTGTTTAACTCGCAATCAATGTGCTTTAGAATGAAATATCTATTGATTAAATAATACTAGTAATTGCAACTTAGTATGCAATTTGTACACGCCAACTAAATATTAAGTTTCTTTTTATTTTTTCGAATTATATGTTTAGGTTTCTTTATTTAATTTTTCTATTTTGAATGTGCATTATTTAACAATTTATTTTATATTTATTATATTATTTTATATTAATTGTTTTATATATTTCTAATTTATGTATTAAAATATTTTAGGGTTTGAAAGAAAGTGCATCTTCCTCATTTCACGGGAAAGGCAAAGCAAACATCCAACATCCTGCTTGATTCCCGATTCTCTGTATCCCTTCCCTCTCCGTATGCCTTTCGGATATCTGTCACTAATGTCAGAGTTTGCACCCTTTAAGTGCACATTTCAGAAATCGCACCTGTTCAGTGCGAAATCTGATGAGAGTATTGCGGGATTCACACTTCTAGAATGTGGCATATACCATCTCAAAATCTCTACAAAATATACATGTAAATTAGCAATGTATGAAATCCAAAATGTCCGCAAGTGACAACTATATGTCTCTATGACATCCTAAACTACCAATGAATCATCAAAATCAAGCCTCTTTGAAGTAGTCTTTGACTCTAAAGGATCACTAAATACTATATATAAATTTCTAATTGAAAACAAATAGTCTCCAATCATGTATATATATAATTTCTACCTTACAACTACCTAAAATTAGAGATTTAATATTATGTGTTCAATTTTACAAAAGAATGTAAATCATATATTAATATATATATATACATTTCATGATATTTGTCAAAATAAACATGTTAAATTAAATAAAAATAATAATATTTTAATACAAATTTTATCATTGCACTTCATAAATGTAACATTTTATATTAGTCAATTAAGTTCAACCTATGATAATCTATTAGTAATGATATTAGTCCATTAAGTTCAACCTACGATAATCCATTACTAATGCCAACTTCTGCAAGTCCTTTCTCCTTTAATTCAAGCATGCTAACCTTTTAAAATCTCGAGTTGACATAAAATTACTTTAACAGTATCCGAGTAACCGATGAACGACTTGAATTCACTCTTGTGAAAGGGCGATACCACTTGTCATTATGTCACAAAACTCTTTTTCTCAAGTTTTAGGCCTTATGCGAGTTAGTGATATATGACCTTACCTTTATCGCTAAATCGCATATGTCCTCCTTACTAATAGTTTCAATCTTGCGATCTAGCGATACGTATCACCGTTTCACAGTTCTCTTATTACTTCGCGATATGGGATTCGTGAAACAACTATATCCTTAGTTTTATATTCTTATCACTACTTCACATACCCTCATTCTAGTTAAACATAGTTCCTTGTGAAATGTGATAACGTTTATTTTATGTAAGCACTTTAAAATAAGAGACGCAAAGCGTCAAAGTTCTTCTCATAGAGTAAAGCATTTAGAGTTTTAGAATTAAGAATAGATAAATTAGTAGATTTTTTAATTTAAGATTTTTACATTAAAATTAAATAATAACAATTTTAGAATTAGGAAATCAATTTTAAAAATTTTTAAGAAATTTTTTTTAAAAAAATTAAATATTAAATACAAAACAAAATTATATTAAAAGTCTTAATGCCAAAATTTTAACTCTTATTATTGGATGCCTATCAAGATCTCTTGTCTTCTGGCACACATATAAATTATGGGACTTTTGGAATACATGGCTTAAATTGTGTACAATATTTGTGTTTCCTTGTTTGGTTACATGTGCATGGTCTGAGTATGTAGCTTCGTATTAGAGTTAGTAGTAGTGGTGGACTTGAAAGTGCATCAAAACACAAAAGCAATGATTAGACATTTCAAATTTGTGTTAGGTAAATTTGACCTAGAATTGAATTTTTAAATTTTAGTAGTTTATTCTTGTAATCATACATTTCAGAATTTTTTGTCATTTTA
The DNA here is from genome assembly GCA_027943335.1 of Chamaecyparis obtusa. Classification (NCBI taxonomy): domain Eukaryota; kingdom Viridiplantae; phylum Streptophyta; class Pinopsida; order Cupressales; family Cupressaceae; genus Chamaecyparis; species Chamaecyparis obtusa. The sequence goes on from BSBK01005531.1 coordinate 946,788, forward strand.
AAATATAATACTTAAGAAACCTATAAATTATAATATTTGTGTTTTATGGTTTGGTTACGTATGCATGGTCTATGTAGCTCTTTATCAAAGTCAGTGATACCGGTAGATTTGAATGTGAATCAAAACATAAAAGCGATTGGGCATTTTAGAATATTTTATTGGAAATAGTTCCTATTGCATATTTGTCCAATTTATTTGCTACTTTATCAGAAGTAATGGTTTGAATAAATAAATAAAAGTTCTAATACACATTACCAGTAATTGGGTAGTTTGGAATGTATGTAACATATATATAATTTCATCACACAACTCAAATTTTGTGGCTTAAACTAATTTATAATAGATTTTTTATGTGTTTTGTATATGTCACGTATGAGTTCATACTCATAGTACATTGTAGATTTGAATTGCCTATCAATCAAGATATTTGTATAGGCCCAAGGTGGTGCTCAAAAAACTAACTTGGTTATTGTTATCATAGGAAATCTATGAACATAAGAGCCTTGATAAGCTGGACAATCTTAACTCATTGATACAATAAAATAACAGAATGCTAATTAGTCTATCATTCTATCATTCATTAATATATTTCTCAAAATAATGTTCTGAAACATTAAGGGCTTAACAAGATTAAAGTTCTTAATAGTGCATTTAACTAGAGCTTTTGGAATGACTTTAATGAGTATTCTACATTGGACACACTAGATTGAACATATCATGAAGATGTGCATTGCAGTTTAGTTTCTGGTTTTGATTATGTATATTTCTTTTTTGAATATTTTGGATCAAATTATGCCATCCTTTATCTGAAAATAAGGGAAGAAAAAATAATTGTTAGATCAAGTTGGAAGACCAAGCCAAACAATGAGAATTTTTTGGCTTGCTCTGGCAACAATCTCACAGTTCTCTTTTCTTGTCTTTTTTCCTCATGAAGGATCATAGAGGGAAAAACACACAATGCAACAATAATATAAACTATAGAAACCATGTGTCTACAATAAATGGAATGTAGAAGAGCTTTTGTTCTGCTACCATTGACTACAAGAAATTCAAAATCCATTATATCAATCTATATTCACAATATATGATTCCCCCAAAAATGTTCTGAAATATTAGGGACTGAATTAATTTAAAGTTCTTAATTAATAGTGAATTTAACCAGAGCTTTTGGAATGACTTACATGAGTGTCTTACATTGGACACGCTGGATTGAACATAACATGAAGATGTGCATTGCAGTTACTGGTATTGATTGTGTATTTCTTTCCTTGATATTTTGGATAAAATTCCATGATACTTCATCAGAAAATAAGGTAAGAAAAGAGAATTGTGAGATTGTTGGCAGAGCAAGTTGAACAATGAGTTTTTTTGGCTTCATGACCCAACTTCTTTAAGGAATGAAAGCTGAAAAAGAGAATATATTTGGACTTATCCAACTTCATCTACACATTATAACTTAGATAGTATAGATTTATGTTTGTTTAATAGTTTTAATGTTTTATGAAGATTGGATGAGTTTGAAGAAAAACCATTTACCCTAACAACCTTGTGTCTACCTTCCTAGAGTTGGCCTATCAAACCCAAACAATTGATGACTACATTTGTCACCCCTTTTAGCTTCACTATCACTCCTAGTATCATTACTAATATCTCTAAATACTCATAATCACTTGCCTCATTCTCAGCATTGCAATGCCCACAGAAAGCTTGATCTTTGTTAGTATTAAATAGCCATTGAAACTTACTATCCAAAATACTATTATAAACAAAATATCCATTTGAAAATTTCTAGAAAACTTAGATAGACTAAATTCATAAACCAAATTATAATTGAATAAAACTAACGCAAATATAGAGAAGACAAGCCCAAAGGTATCTCTTCCCAATTTTAGATTTGGAATAAAGTGCATATAGTTGAATAGCAGAAATGAAAGGTACATAGTATTGAACAGGGTCACTCCCATTCAACACATGGTACTCCAACGTTATAAGCACTAGGTACCTTAAAAGAAATTTGTAGATCATCCAGAGTCTTATATTTTTCTTCAAAATTTTGCAATCCTTTTATACATTTATGTTGAGCCTCATATCATAACTTGAATAGTTTACAAAAAAATAGAAATAAGCCTTGCTAGTTTTATATAAACTAGAAATCTAAGATAAGAAGAGAGCGACAACATGTTAGAAAATTTCATGAAAAATGAAGCATTTCATTTTGTTCTCCTAATAAACTAAGATTGAAGATACTCAAAAAGCAGGTCACTAACATTTGAACATGAAAGATACACACAACCAAAAAAATATAATTCTTAAATTAATACCATAGATTATTGGAGATTAAATAAAATAGCCATAACTCAACATCACAAGTTCACGGTCCTTCCATACAATCTGTAAGAATGCAAAATATACCCTAATTAGCAAAGGAAGAAAGGAAATTCAAAAAATAAATATAAATGTGCAATAACAATTGAGAAAGTTTTTATATTTCTGCAAGTAATGGTGGATGGCAGAATAGGCCTTACTGTAAGTTTGGAATAACATTGTACCAATAACTTGAAAATAGAACCGAAGGTAATCAGCATGAATCACAACTAATATTTTTTATTGTGAGCTAGTAATACTTAGTCCAAATGTTTACACTTGCTCATTTTACTTATTAACCTTGGCACGAGAAACCCTATCATGATTAAAAAAATACCGTGAACGCTGAGCACGTGATTAAGCTTTTCTATTGTGGGGATCCCTGAAATGGTCACCCATATTACCCTGCCCCAATTGCAAACCAGGCTCAAACATTTGATAATTCTCAGATTTAAGCTCTATATTTCATAAACCAAAATACTCAAACATATACGTTTCGAATAAGCCAAAAGTGACGAGCATATCTACAATAGCCAAGCCCTAGCTTCTAATCTCCGAGATACATGTTTAATGTGGAATATTAAATATGAAAATATATCCAAATTAGAGGGATTTCCACTTCAATTGACAGGGCAAGGTGAATTCGACAGATACATGATCGACTTAAGCACAATCTAAGATCCCAATTCGGTAAAAACTTAAAAGGGACAAAATTATCAAAATTATAAAACAATCTTCAAAAAGACATTAGGACTCCACAGGAAAATCATCAAAATCATTTAGTTTCTTTTATAAAACATGAAGACTTTAAAACAAAACAGAAGGATTCTGGTTGGGTCGCAACAGTAACATGTTGCCTGAGTGAGCGTGAGATACCAATTCAATTCCAGACAATATATATAATCTCGGTCTAAAGATGGACGGGAAAAAATAGACAGGACGAGAAAATTCATAGGTGAATTCAAAGATATTTTAATCTCATTATCTCTTACGAACGTTAGTTTATTTCAAATCTTAGCAGTGGATTTTTATAAATCTCTATTATCAATCCACAGCCTACCATGTATAACTTGAGTAGAACAAAATAGTGGATTTAAAATTGGGAAAGTAACAAATCTGGGTCCATGCAATTAACAAACCCTTCGTATTTATATGAACAGATAACAATATAGAGCCCATATTGGTTAAGGACTCATATCTACCGTGTATTAAAAAATATAAACAATATATATAAGCAGAAAAATATAAGTGGGCACCTGGAAAATTAAGAATAAATCATCAACTGAGAAAATAAAATTGACTATCATTAATGTGAATAAACAAATTCAATTCTAGAATTAAATTTTAAAAATACCCAGTTGAAATCAGACCTCCTACAGACACGTAGAGGAAATCTTTATAACTGAGTAGATTGCCAAAAGCCTTAATTGCACCAAATGCCAAATTTCTGCCAATATCCCAAAAATCAGGTATAATAAGTCTTTATTTCTTTCAAACCTCAACCTTATTAATCCATACTATTTCAGATTATTAATTTAAAAAAAAATTGCTACACTGCAAACAGGATTTTTTGTGGTCCTCTATGAATCCATCAATTATATGAGGAGCTGATGTGACAAATGCTTCCGAGCTACTACATCTCTTACATACCTCAAAAATTTAGATTACTAAAAACCCCTAAAATTATCTTATTGTTGGATGCTAAAAAAAATGAAATAGCAGATCAAATAAGGGCCCATTTGAACCTAAAATGCTCATTGCTCTATAGATGTAGCCCGACTGAGAAATGAATGGAAAATCTCCACAACAATAGCTCCATTCTGTTGACAATAAACAAAAAAAAAATAGAGAAAAATTAGGGCTTTCTAGCTACTTAAATTCAACAGTTATTATGCACGTATACAAAAATCTACTATTAGAGATCAGAAACTGCAACCTACTCACAAGGAAAGACATCCTAAGCCTAATTTCTGCTATGAGGAGCTTTGCCAACCATCTACAAAAATATACCTATATTCAAATGCAAATAGTTTTAAGCTTTCATTCAGCATAAAGAAGAAAAATATGGAATTTTCAAAATCTACCATGCTATGTCCTTTGTGCGAATTTGAAAAGGACAAACATTTAATGCAATCAACTTTGCATTGAATTATATCCTTCTAGAATTTTTGAAACCAACCATGCTAAATGTCCTAGCGAATTTGAAAAGGACAAACATTTAATGCAATCAACTTTGCATTGAATTATATCTGTCTCAAAGTCTTGAGCAATATTTTTTGACTAATTTCTTTGTCAAAAATTGATTTTCCTCCTTGCCTTATTTCATCAGAACTAATAAGACATCAAATAAATAACATTTTTTAACTTTTAAAATATAAGAAAAATCACAAACTATATAATAGATTTTATAGCTAAATAAATTCTAAAATTCTATTGGTCAAACTAATAGCATTATAGAGCTTAATGAATGCAATAGTTTTCCTGCCTATGGCAGGAACTAATAATGCCTAATTATGCATAGAATTGTTCCGTAAGCAGACGGAAAAATCGTTGCCGGAAGCAGTATTTCTGGCATGTATTGTCGGGTTTTCGGAAAAGTGGACGCATTAGGTACATTTTCGACAAAATTAAAATGGCCAAAATTGACAGAAATCTGTATTCAAAGTCAAACATCTTTTCTTTTAATTAACGGCCATTAAACAACCTTTTTTTCCCTGGCAAAAGAATTTTATCGAAATAGGTGCGCGAGGATCTGATGGTGGTCGTCTATGCGCAATGAGGGAAGATACCAATTGCGATTATGCGACAACCACATATTCATTTGTTAAGCATATATTGCAGTCCTCAACAGAGGCTAAATCCCTCCAACACTGAACCAGACTGTATATAGGATAAATTGTAGAGGTAGTTGTTGATCCAGAAGAATACCGAATTGGGGATCGAAGCGCTTCATCTGACAGATCTGTGAAAAGTGCCTTGACTGTCGCACTAAAGACCTCAGGCTCATTTGTGACCTTCCCTGTATTATAAATAATTCTTGTATTGGTGTCTAGCTTTCCCATGAAGGAATAACTCTCATAGCGTATGAAGCACTTGCTCCCCCAAGCTCTACCACCTATGGCGTTCCCACAAAGTTGGCGAATGCTGGTATTGGCGTCCTGTGAACAGCTCAAGCATTCCTCCAAAGTTGCGTCTCCCCAACATTGGAGGAGACCATAAACTGTGTATGGACTTCGGCCGCAGATAGAAGTACTGAAACCATTTGATAATGAAGTATTGTTCACAAGATTGTTAAGAACTATGTTCAAATTACTCTCGAATTTAGAACTTGTATAGTTATTGTTGTTGCACATATAGAAATCTATTGCAGAGTTGGGAACAATGCATGATAAGAGCACAACACAGAACAACTGTGGATATTTTGTTGTATATTCGCTCTTCATGTTGTCTTTCTATTTTTGTATTCTTTCAACAAATTGGGCATTTAAAAGTTACCTGAAGGTGTTGATTTAATGACATTTGAATTTCCCCAAAGCATCGCTGGTCAAGCTGGCATTGTAGAACAGAAATAGGTGTTTGTGTGGAACAACGTACGAGTTGAAGCCTCTCTTTCCATGTTGCGTAACAGACACAAGTACGGGAATTTAGCAGTGATTTGCCAAAAAATTAAATTGTCCCTGCGCGGCACCGGCTACGGTGCAACATATTTGCACCCTCGAAAGCCGTGCCGCCAATGCCTTGCCCATGTCCATGCCATGACCTCATGCCTCATCTTATACCAGCCCCCATCTTCTCTGACACACATTCGGTATGCCTTTCATGTCATCTGTCACAGTCATACACTATTATAATTATTATCAGTTATGAAGGTATTTTTTTAGATTATTATTAGGTGTATAGTATATCGTAAACGCATATCTTACCAATTGGACACTTCGTTTTTTTTTCAAACTTCTCTTATATATTTTAAGTTTTAGTTTATGATTTATCCTATCTAATAAGAGTGTTTATTATAACTTATTATTATTATATTTATATTTTGATAAATTTTAAATTTTTAGTATGGTAAAGTAAAAAATATTTTAGATGTATTTTTATCATTATATTTATATTGTTATAATTTTTTAATTTTATACATAGTAATTTATTTTAGATAAGGAAAAAAATTAGATATATGTTAAATAAAAATTTAAGATATTACAGAGGTAGAATGGGAGATAAGATTAGGTCAATTGATTTTACACTACTTTTATCAATATATTCTAAAATCTTAAAAAAGAATTTATTAATAATATAATAGAGTTATATTTAACATTTTTTAGATTTCTAATTATTATTGAAAAAAAAATTAGAAGAAAATTAATTTTAAAAATCAAAATAAATATTTTAGTGGCTCTTGTCATATTTATTTTTAAAAAAATTAAAAAGAGATAATTTAAAATAATAGTTATAAAAAAACAAATAAATATAAATAAATTTTTTATGATAATCTTCATTTTAATTTCAAATTAAAAATAATAATTTTATAACATAAATAATTACATTTATTGTGAAATCTTAATATCGTTTATCCTTAAAAATTCTTCTAAATCTTCTTTTTACAATTTTATTTAATTACACTTGATAACCTCTATGCCCATCAATTTCACCATTAAATTTTACAAAATTCAAACTTTTGATTACATTTTACAAAATTTAAAATTTTGGTACATTTTTACATGATAATTAAAAATTGATTAAAATGTAATTTTTTGGTTACTATGAACCTTGGTTCATTGTCTATGGATTCGCACAGGGGATCAAATGTTAGATGAGATAATATAAAATAACACTTCTTGAATTATATTATATATCTATTTTTATATTATATTTATAAAAGAAATAAAATATTTTTAAATTATATTAATTTATTAATTTTAAATTATTTTATTTTGATTTTAAAAAAAAAATCTTAAAAATATTTTACAATAATAATTAGAAATCTTAAATATGTTTTTAATATAAGTATGTTATATTATTAATTTACAATAATTAGAAATTATAATTATGTTAAAATATAATATGTTAGTGTAAATATAAAAGTAAGAAATCAATTGATCTAATATCATCAACATACTAGCTAATATATTAAAATTTTCATCAATATAAACATAATAATAATAATATATCTAAATGTTGTTCATACCAATTAAAATTAAAATAATGATTATTTATTTATTTAATTAATTTTTTCTAAAATAATATACATTTTTAATAAATAAATTCTATCTATACATATTTTTCAATCAATATTTTTACACATAAACTTGTTTAAAATTGCATACTTAATTTTATATCATTTTGAAATAAATATTTAATTTATAAGATTTAAATATTTAATTATTAACTAAATATTTAAGAATTTAAATATGTGCATATTAAATAATTAAATAAATAATTAAATAAAAAATTTAGAATAAAAAATATAAATATCAAGAATAAAAAACTGTAAAAATATTTCATTTATATTATATTTAAAAATATTTATATTTTTAAAAAGCTCAATATTTAATTATTAATTAAATATTTAAATATTAAATAAAAATTAATGTAAAAAATATAAATATTCAGAATACAAAATTTGAAAAATATTTAATTATATAAGATTTTAAAATATTTATATTTTTAAAAGAAATTTAAATATTTAAATATTAAACTATTTAATAAATATTTATATATAAATAATTTTTTTATTTAGAAGAATAATAATACCACATAGATGATGTTTTGAAAGTTTTTAATTTAATTATACTATTGTACTACACAGTCGTGCATGTCAGAAGTTGCAGTTAAAAATACAGTTCTCATTAAACGTTTTTCGAGGCTATGTGGATGGAATGGGAGAATGAGCATGGACATGGGCAAGGCATTTGGCGGCACGGCTTTCGACGGTGCAAATATGTTGCACCGTAGCCGGTGCCTCACTGCGCTGGCAACGTTCAGGCCTTGTCACTTCTGACGAATTCGTCAGAGCGCCTGTCAGTTCTGACGAATTTGTCAGAGCTCTGCTGTAAACCGCAGACCTAAACCCTGCTTTTCGCGAGTTAAAAAATACTCTGCAATCGCGTTCACACCCACACAATTTACCATATTCACGTTTTTTTAAACCCTGCCGACGATTCGGATCATTTCAGTCGTCTTGCATGCGTAGAATAATTACTAGCAAATGCAACTTGGTGTGCAATTTGTACGTGGTATGCAATTTGTATGTTGAAGTGGATATATTTTTTGTTTGATTTATATGTTTTTAATTTGTAATGAATTTTTTTTTTTTTAAGTTTTATGTATGATTTTTGTTTTTTGGGTGGTACAATTTTTTTAAATTTCTTTATTAGTATTTGTTTTAATTTATAATTTTTATTTTTTATTTTTTCTAAAATTTAATATTTAATATTTGAATGAGTTATATATATATATATATATATATATATATATATATATATATATATATATATATATATATATATATATATTACTATATTATGTTATTATTATTTTTTCGATCTTTGTTATATTTCCTATTTTGTCAACTGTTTTATCATAATTTCTTTGTAATGATAATTTTATATATTAAACATATAAGAATATTATAAAAGATAATGAGAGTGAGATATTAGAAATGAGTTGAATGAAAATAATTATATTATTGATTGTCACTAATTGAAAAAGGTGTTGATTCTAGTGTTGGTAGAAATAGAGAAATAGTGGTTTTAGCTATATTGATGGTGATAGATTATGAAAGTGATATATTGTCAACTTGACATGTATAGAAAAACATTGACTGTGAAAGTTATTATGGGTAAGAATATTCAACATAATTTGTATTATTGATTGTCAATATATGAAAAGCATAGTGATATTTTTATTTATAGAAATAAGCTTTTTGCAAAATAAATGCCCTAAAACATTAAAAGAATCTTCAATAATATTTAGTGTTAAAAAAATATAGATTTAATTTATGAAATTCAATATAATTTTTTTTTATATTGGTGGTGTACTTTTAAAACCCTGAATTTCAAAACAGGGAGCATTAGTGTTTTTTTCTTTTGAAAACTAAATGCATAAGTTGTATAGAAAAATGTAACTAATCCTTTTGTAGGAATTAGAAATTAATTTGGGGCTTTTTAATTATTTTGATAAATTTGCAGAAAAAAGTGTAATTATAAATTTAGATTGGGCATATTATTCAATGTAAAATACTAAGTTTAAATAATGATTTTTTTTATACATAACATATGAAAATGTAAATTGAAAATACACAAATAATTTATAATTTCCCAATGGTTTAAATTACATAGGTTACCTTGATTCAAAATTGTTTGTCAAAATAAGAAAATGATAGCAATTTTAACATTGCTAGAAATAGAGAAATATTGACTTCAATTATATTGATTTTGATATATTTTTAAAATGAGACATTATATTTTCAAATTGACATATATAGAAAATCATTTTTGTACACATAGTATGAAAATGATATATAATATTCTGAAATAGACATAGATAGAAATTCATATGACTATACATATGGTCCATGTTACATTTAAATTGTGCTTTTAAGAAAGCTCTAAAGTCTAAATAATTAGATATTGAGTTATTTGATCACCAAATATAGATGTTTTGATAATGAGGTAAACTACAAATTGGAATTCATAAATATAATCCATAAGTCGTTTATGTGCTCCAAGTTCAGTAAGTATTAAGGCCTTGTATTTGAATAATTATAACATCTATCAAAGAAAGAGAGAATATTTAAGAGAAGAAATCAGCTTGTATATAGTATGTGGAATAGTTGGATGAAATAATACATGCAAATGTTTGTAGTAAAAAAATGTACAGATTGTTGACAAAATTAAAATAAAATTTTGTAAAAAAATACCTAGATTTTGCAAGATCTTCATTTATTGCACAGTAAAAAAATGTTATCTCTGATTGAAGTGAGCAATATATGATGCAAGAAGGAGATATTGATTGTTTTCATTATGCATGTTCAGTAAAGGAGATAAATAGAATGAAAAGGAAGTTTTAGATGAAATAATACATGAAAATGTTTGTAATAAAAAATTGGACAAATTGTTGACAAAATTAAAATAAAATTTTGTAAAAAAGTACCAGGATTTTGCAAGACCTTCATTTATTATTGAGTATAAAATGTTATTTGTGATTGAAGAGAACAACATAAGATGCAAGGAGGAGATATTGATTGTTTTCATTATGTATGTTCAATAAAGGAGATAAATGGAATGAAAAGGAAGTTTATGAAATGTTCATACTTCTGATAGGTATATCTTTTAAGCACACTACATTAGTGTATTGTAGAAGAGAGGATTGTGAACATAGTAATTTTTAGTGGCTAATATTCGTCAATTGGCTAATTTTGGAAATTTGAGAATCCAAATTTGGATAATACTTCAAGATTTAAGGCAACATAAATCGCCACATTTTTACAAAATTTTCATTTAGAAATATTTAAATTGTAAAATAATTTATTTTAGAAAAACCTTGAACTCGAAGATTCGCCATGATATTGGATACATGATTAGATTTGATTTTCCCAAATTTTATAAGTTATTGTTGTTGCCCAAAACTTCATATCTATTCATTTTGGTCATAGGCTAAATTTAATCCCTGGTCTGCATTTTAACCTTGCCAAGCACCTCAAAAGATTTCATGGTTTTCTACCTGTTCTCCTAGTCTCTGCAACCTTCCAACTCCCCGGTCTGCAAGTTTAAGTTCAAAATGTGACCGTTGGCAAAAAACCCCAAAAGCCTTAAACCCAAAAAACCCTTTGGCTTGTTATAATTGTTCATTACCTTTTTCAGCCACTAAAGGTCTCCATTTCCCATGTGCATTTTAAAATCCTCTGGTCGCAAGTTCTCCTACTCCCAACGGTCAAGTCTTTAGCATCTAGCGACTAAGCGACTGTGTTCACGTGATCTCTTATTTCTGGTGGTCTAGCTCTTAACACTTAGCGACCTGGCAGGTGGTTACGGTTTGTTTGGCGGTCTCGATTTCCTAGCGGGTTAAAGCTCAGACAAGATCGACGATTCTCGCTAGACCATTGGGTGAAGATGATGTCTCTTTAAGCATCGTGGTATAATGATGACCGTCGATCCTCCTCTTTAGCGCAACGCTTCTGTGTCAGTGGGTCCACTGTCATGTAGTTTGAGTTGTATGCTCCTGATTGGTCGAAGGTTAGTGATGTGGATCTGTGTCAGAGTGGGCCTAGCATGTTATCTTCCTTGAAGATCTACAGCTGTCATATGATCGCATGGAATATTCCAAGCCCATGCGATCATACGCCAACCATTGATATTACTTTATCTCCGGGCTCTGTCAGGTGGGTCCTTTCCTGGTGACGTGCTCACATTTCATTGGCCGACTGGATTATGAGGTGGAAGTTTGTCAGTGGGCCCGCAGTCTTTGGCTTATGAGGCAGGTTAAGATTTGTGCAAGATCTACGGTTCTTGTTATATCGCTGAGGAAAAGTGCTCGAGAGTTAAAGCTATGGTATAATGACAACCATCCGATGAGGTGGCCAAAGACTTTTCATAGGATTTACAACTATTTTTTAAGTCAATCTGAGCCGTTCATCTACCGGGAAAAACTTTGATCGATGGTCACATTTTAAATTCAACCTGCTAGCCGTTAATATTTAAATTCAAATATATCTTTGCAAGGTTTTGCTAGGGTTTTGATCCAACAGTCGATTGCAACAAAATGGGTAGCTCAAATTGAATTTTTCAGGACAGTTGTAGTTGTGGGGTTGATGGAGAAGATCTGATTGTCGGCGCCGTGGATTTTTCTTGGGTACCATGTCCATTGTTCTTGTGCTATAGAAGTATTAAGGGTTGGCACCACCTGTTACCAGATTAAAATTTAAAAATACAAATATCTATAAGTATCAGATTTGGAGCATTCATGGTGAGTCTAAGTTGTAGAAAGGGTAGATGGATCAAGGTGGCTTGTCTATAAGAGATTCAATACAGGCATGGGCACGCAAAGATAGTTTTGATCTGATCGGCTAGATATTCTCAGAGAGATAATGATGCATTTACGTTTAGACTTGACAAAATTAGGGTTTTTTATTATTATATGGAAATCCATGTAACCCTAATTAGGTTTTGCTCATGCCTGTGTGCAAAGGAGATGTATATAATGTTTTTGAGCTTTTTAGAGCAAAGGGGGTTGATAATTAAAAAAGAAGGATTTTCTCTTTCTTAGAATTTATCTGTGGCATTCTTTCTGCCCTCTGATTTTTGTAGTTTGTAACTTTCATTGATGGTTTAGATATTGCAAGGTACTTTGTGACATTTTTCATGTCCCTATGCTTTCTTGTCCGAGTTGTCTCTTAATGAATTGATTATTTGAATGTTTTTAGTGATATCTTAGGGTTCTTGATCCCTCTTTCTTTCTACAATCTATGTGTATGCCTGTGAATGATCTGATTTGAATGCTCTTGTGGGTATACTTCCACTCTTGGCGTTTTGTCTCAATCTTATACCCAATTGCAGAGGTGAATGTCTGTTTGCAGGTCATAGTTTGTGTCTAAGTTCTTGAGGGTGCTATTACCTAGTGCAATTCTCTCTTTCCCTACATAGCATCTCTCTATTGCAGACCCTTCTGTGAAATATTGATGAAAACCTATTCAGTGAGTTGTGATCTCCTAGACTTAAGATTATGTGCTGAGTTCATTCTTTATACTGTAATTCATACCATATTTTTTGGTGTATCACCTAGTAGGTAGTTTTCTTTGCAGTCATTTCCCTTTTATGCACTCCTATCCCTTTTCCCCTCAAGATTCACTTTCCTGTCAAAGAAGAAAATTAAGGTGATTATCCAAGAGGAACCAGCCTAGAACCTGGAGGTCTCATCTCAGTTAGCATAGGTCCCACAACCTAGAGATGATTCCCATGTTATACTAAGTTATCAAGACCAAGAGAGCTTGAAACAAGCGTGCAAACTTAGTGTATAACAATTATGGCATGCCCGATGGGACAATGTTTAGATTTATGTTCAAGGCGTTGTTATAAGTCCAAGGATTCAGATTCAAAGATATCTCACCTTGGGCGTAACAATTCTGATAATAAAAGAAGTTCATTTTGAAAGATTATGCTATCTCTGATATATTGACTACATAATATAGGCTTTTAGAAGTCTTTTGTCAAGTATATCTGGTGACTCCACTGATTTCACAGATCCAGGCTTAATTTGTTCAAAGTTTATGAGAAAGATTGAGACTAGAAGCTCAAAGCCTACCAAATTTTCAGAGTTACCCTTCAAAAGAGGCTACAAAGGTAGATCAACTTAGAGAACATCTCCTACAAAGAGAGTACAGTCTACACCACCTGATACTTTAGAAAGGAGACCTTTTCCCTTTCATCTCAGAAGAAGAGGAAGATCTCTAACCAGAGATCTAGAAGAAGATTCAAATCTAGCATCAAATACAACTCACACAGTTGCTACTCAGTAGGTTTCAATTCCTACAATGGCTAGACAGTTTGCTTTTGCACCTTTCAACCAAGAGAGTCCATTAGCCTTTGCTCAACATCATGATGTTCCCTTGGTGGGACTAAAGAATCTACCTGATTTCATAGGTGAAGGACAAACTACAGCTTTCAAGCATATAAGAGATGTGACCACTATCTGCAACATACACAATATAACTCAAGAAGATGTGGCCACCAAATTATTAGCAGCCTCTCTGAAAGGTAAGGCTCTTGAATGGTTTAGAACCTTAACTATTGGTTCCATTACTTCATGGGATGAATTAGGAGATGCATTGAGTAAGCATTTTGAGGATAAATTAGACAATTTGTCTTTGGTTGAACAGTTGACAACCATTAAAAGAGACCCTCAAGAACAAATGATAGATTATAACAATAGATTCCTCAAGACATGGAATAGAATTCCAGTCTCAGTGAGGCCATCAGCTGACCATGCATTTTTATATTTCTTGCAAAGTTTAAATGGTCAAATCTCTGTCATGATCCAATCTATGGGTAGTACCTCTTTACCCCAAGCTTTTGATACATCTATCAGAGATGAAAATTGTTTAATTCAGGTAGGTATGATAGCTAGAAGGCCTCCCATGCCCATCTTTCCTAGCCTTTAGCCCATTGCACCTCCACAAGCACCCCCATTTACCCCTATTCCCACCATATTAGCACCTCAAGCCAGTACTAGTGGTCAGGAGCTAAAAACAAGTTTCTCTCAAGAGCTGCAAGAGATCAAGAATAGTCAACAAACTAGTTAGCAAGAAATGACAAAATTGCTACAAACTTTAACTAAAGAGGTTACAAACCTAAAGAGACAAGGGCAAGGAATCAGACCACCCTTTCAGCCACAGGGCCAACGTCCTAATCAACAATATCAGAATCAGGGACAACCTTATCAAAAAAATAGGCCACAATACCAAGGAGGTTATCAAGGGAAAAGACAAAATTTTAATCAAAGACCATTCCAACCATATAACCCTACACCTCTCAATTTTGTAAATCTAGTTAGGGACATGGTTCCTAGTAAAAATAATATATCTATGGACAATGAATGGTGTTTCCCTTGTAATCACCCTCATAATCAGGCTACATGTTCAAATGGATGGATGAACCAAGCATTGATGGTTCAAAATGCCTCACAAACTCAATCAGAGGCTTCTTCCAGTGGATCAGTTCCTCAACAAGAACCACAAGATAATGAGACTGCTCTCTTCAATTGGGAGAAGCAAGACTTTAATGGAGTCATTGGCGAACCTTCTATTGCTGCTAACACAAGGTCAAAGAGAAGAGCTCAAGATATGGAGCGGGCAGACTCTGGTACTAAAGCTACTACATCTGCAGAGCCCATGCAGCAAGCTACACCCATCACATTTAAGAAGGCTCCTACCATTACAAGCAAAGAAGGCCAGACTCTTAAAGAAGTAGAGCCCATCATAATAAAAGCACAACAAAGTGTACACACTGTGACACCTTTCAACATTGTAGACAACATGAAGAAGGTGAACATTACCATGTCTATGTGGGACTCTTTGGCTATTCCAGGGCAACCTAAGATTTTGAAGAAAGCTATGACTAAGATGACTACTCCTCAGCCTACAAAAGAAGCTGCAAGGCCAATGTTGGTCAACACTGATCAAGAAAAGGAAGCTCCAAGTTGCAACTCCAAAGCCAGTACCATGCAAGGTAGGAACTCAAAGCCACCTCCATTTTATGTGTCTTTAATCATTGGAAAATCCTTAGTACATAATTGTATGGTAGATAGTGGAGCTACTAGTACTATAATGCCCAAAACAGTGGTTGACCAATTAGGACTTAAATATGAACCCCTCCAAAAGAAGGTTACACAACTTGATGGATCCTCAGTTAACACTATAGGTGTGGCTAAGGATACCAGTCTAATCCTTCATGATAGTCCTAATTTATCTATCTTACTTGATATTTATATCATAGATCTCCCTGCTTTATTTTCCATATGTCTATCAAGGGAGTTCACAGCCAAAATAGGAGGCTATCTTTCTTCTGACTAGTCCCACATGCTTTTTCACACAAGATATGGTACCAAGGTTACCATTAAATCAGAATCATTAGTAGCACACCATATAGAACCATATGTATCCAATATCATCAATGCAAGATGGCCTATATTTGATGACGGTGATTTCCCAACTATCAGAGAAGCAAACACTAAGATAGAAAGTATCCCTGATATTTTCTTAGATGAACTAGAATCAGAAAAGGTTTTTGAAGCTCCAGATAATGTTATTTGGGATGCTAGTTTGGGAAGTTATTTGATACAAGAGAGTAGATCTGTAGAGCCAAACCTCCTCAAAGAAGACATTGATTCAGAAGATTAGAGCAATCAGGTTTGGGAAAAAAATTTTGATGGAGCTATAAGTAGACATGGTTCTAGTGGTGGTGCTATGCTAGTATCTCCAAAGGGAGAAAGATATTATATAGCTTTCAGATTTAGTTTCTCCTACACTAGTAACACTATAGAATATGAAAGCCTAGTGAATGGACTGGAGTGGGCTAGGAAAAGAGGGCTCAAAGCCTTAAAAGTTTATGGTGACAGTGAGCTAGTAGTCAGCCAAGTGAGAGGGATAAGTGCAACTAAAAATGATACCTTGAAAGCATACAAACATAGAGTTTGGGATGTAGTTGAAGACCTTTGTGCTTTCAACATTGTTGCTATCCCTAGGAATCTAAATCAAAATGCAGATAGATTAGCTGTTGTTGGGTCTCAGTATGACATTCCTAATAGTATTTCAAAATAAATAGACCATCTGCATATCAAGGTGATTGTCAAACCCTCTATCCCTGAAAATGATACTAATTGGCAAGTGTTTGACAATGATGAGCAAATTCTGCAATTCTTGTTTGAAGATGTCTTCTCAAAACATAATCAAGATAGGCTATCACAAAACTATCGTGACCAAGTGATACAACTTAAGTCTAATAAGATTCCTAGAGGTATTGTCACCTTAGAGATTGTCTTCAACAAGGATGACCAAGTTAAGAAAAACAAAGCCAGCCTAGTAGTTCAACAAGAACATTGTGTTGAATTAGAGTTGGAACCAGGTAAAAGTTTACAATTTGGAAAGGTAAACACTGATTTGGAAAAGAAAGCTTACACCCAATTATTCAAAGAATTCAGTGATGTTTTTGCATGGCAATATGAGGACCTCAAAGGTTTTAATCCAGCCCTTGCTTAGCACACTATTGAATTAGAGCCTAATGCCAAACCAGTAAGGAAAAAACAAAGGCCTGTTAATCCCAAGCTTGAGCCACTTATGCATAAAGAAGTGCTCAAATTAATATAAAGTGGTATCATCTACCCCATCAAGCATACTAGTTGGGTTTCCAACCTTGTTCCTGTAAGGAAGAAGAATGGGGAATTGAGGTTATGTGTTGACTTCAGGGATCTTAACAGAGCCTCTCTAAAAGACTGCCATCCATTACCCTCTATGGAACAAATTTTGCAATGTGTCTTTGGATCCGAGAGATTTTCACTATTGGATGGCTATTCAGGATACAATCAGATCTTAGTTAATGAAGAGGATCAATACAAGACTACATTTACAACCAAGTGGGGAACCATGGCTTATCAAAAGATGCCCTTTGGTTTGTCAAATGCAGGTGCTACTTTTCAAAAGACAATGGATATGGCCTTTAAAAGCCTCATGTATAAATTTGTACTGGTCTACTTAGATGGCATAACTATCTATTCTAAACATCCAGCAGACCATATCAAACATCTGAGGAAAATCTTTGAAAGTTGCAGAGAGTTTGGGATATCTCTTAATCCCAAGAAATGTGTGTTTGCAGTGCATGAAGGAAAATTGCTGGGATATAGAGTATCCAAGAAAGGAATTATAGTAGACCCTAAGAGAATTGCAACCATCCTAGAGCTACCATTTCCATGTCATAAGAAAAGTCTCCAATCTTTCATAGGATAGATTAACTTAGTTAGGCATTTCTTGCCTAACATTGCTGATTTATTAAAGCCTTTGACAGCCATGTTAAAGAAGAGTTCAACTTTCAGCTGGACTAAAGAAGGAAAAGCTAATTTCCATGCTATCAAGGAAGCCTTGATAGAGGCTCCTGCTCTATTAAGCACAAATTTCAGTAAGGATTTTATCCTTTATGCTTATGGAGGTCATGATGCTATATCTTCAATGTTGACTCAAGAAAATTAAGAAGGGTTGGAGCAGCCCATTGCTTTCTTCAGCAAATGTTTAGAAGAATATGAACAAAGATATTCTTTTGTGGAAAAACATGTACTTTTTGTGGAGAAGAGCCTTAAGAAGTTCAGATGTTTATTGACCCATAACAAGGTACACTTGAAGGTTACTCATCCAAGTGTCAAAGAATTTTTTCTTTCAATGGACCTAAATGAGAAAAGAGCTGGTTGGATTACCAAGGTAATGGAATATGACATTGATATCCAAACCACCAAGCTAGTTAGAGGAAGAGGTCTTTGCGAGAATTTGGTAGGGGATGAAAGTTCAAAGAAATTAGAACAAACAGATGCATCTCTGGTTGTACATTCTACAGAAGAACATGCCAAGGTATCAGGTTGGTTGCCTAATATGGTTCATTACTTGAAGATAGGACAATGTCCTATAGGCCTAGATTCAACAAAAATAAGATATTACAGGTTACAATCTGTTCCTTTTGTGCTGATAGATGAGGTTCTTTTTAGGAAGGATCACAATGGTGTCCTTTTGAGATGTATTGATTCAGAAAAGATAGCTAATGTCTTATTTGAATTTCATGATGTACCTTCTGGAGGTCACTTTTCTCCTAGGACTACTGCTTTTAAAATCATGAGGGCCGGATACTATTGGCTATCTATCTTCAAGTATAGTTATGATTATGTGAGGAAATGCATCAAATGTGCTATGTTTGTAGGAAAAGAAAGGCTTGCAGGTCTGCCCCTTCAGCCAATCAAAACAGAGCAACCATTCATGAGATGGGGCATAGACTTTATTAGCATAATCAACCCTCCATCTAGTGCAGGACACAAGTGGATAATCACTGCAACTAATTATTTCACTAGATGGATAGAGGCAGTTGCCTTAAAAGAATCAAATGAGAGTATTGTCTTAAGTTTTTATGATATAATTCACAGATTTGGCACTCCAGACTCCATAATTTTAGATAATGCATTAGCATTCATAGGCCTTAAAGTCTCAGAATGGGAAATCAAAAATGGTATTTATCTGAATACTAGTTCAAATTACTACCCTCAAGGCAATGGCTTGGCAGAATCAACTAATAAGAACTTGATTAGGATAATCAAGAAAACCCTGCAGGATAACCGAAGAGATTGGCATACTAAATTGAAGTTCACCTTATGATTAGACAGGATCACTCCAGAGAAGGTCATTGGGAATTCTCCTTATGTGTTGGTAAATGGAAGAGAGGCTAAGCTGTCCATTTCAATTGAATTGCCAGCTTTGGACTTAGCGACTCAATATGCCCTATTTGAAGAAGGAGATCCCTTACAAATCAGGTATGCTTAGCTAATGGAGTTAGAAGAACTCAGAGACAAATCCATGAAGGATGTGGAGTTCCATTAGATTCAAACAAAGAGGAGCTTTGATGAGAGAGCCAGGGCTAGAAGCTTCAAAGTTGGAGATGTAGTCCTCAAGTGGGATGAGTTTAGATCAAAGCCTGGCAGACATACAAAGTTTGAATCTTTTTGGGGTGGACCATTTCTTATTACAGAATGCAAGGGGCCTAATGCTTTTCAGTTGTCAACTCTTGAAGGAGACACCTTGCCAATTTCAATTAATGGTTTCCACTTGAAGCCTTGCTTTGAGGTTAATTCCTCCTTGTAAATCTCTATGAATATGTTTCTTGCTTTCTTTCCTTGCTTTCTAGGTTAAATTGTCCTGCTTTCCAAAAAGTGCTTGTGCACAGTCTTTTGTCCCTCTGACTCCAGGTCCCTCTTTGTCAAGAAAGTTTTATATTTCAATGATGACTCCATGCCCAATGAATATGTTAAGGCCACTGATCATGTCTAGTAGGCTGACATCTAGCAGAAATCGCCAAAATGTTGCCCAAAATTTCATATCTATTCATTTTGGTCATAGGCTAAATTTAATCCCTGGTCTGCATTTTAACCTTGTCGAGCACCTCAAAAGATTTCATGGTTTTCTACCTATTCTCCTGGTCTCTGCAACCTTCCAACTCCCTGGTTTGCAAGTTTAAGTTCAAAATGTGACTGTTGGCAAAAAACCCCAAAAGCCTTAAACCCAAAAAACCCTTTGGCTTGTTATAATTCTTCATTACCTTTTTTAGCCACTAAAGGTCTCCATTTCCCATGTGCATTTTAAAATCCTCTGGTCACAAGTTCTCCTACTCCTGGCGGTCAAGTCTTTAGCATCCAGTGACTAAGCATTTGTGTTCATGTGATCTCTTATTTCTGGTGGTCTAGCTCTTAAAACTTAGTGACCTGGCGGGCGGTTACGATTTGTTTGGCGATCTCAGTTTCCTAGCGGGTTAAAACTCAGACAAGATCGATGATTCTCGCTAGACTATTGGGTGAAGATGATGTCTCTTTAAGCATCACAGTATAATGATGACCGTCGATCCTCCTCTTTTTCACAACGCTTCTATGTCAGTGGGTCCACTGCCACGTAGTCTGAGTTGTACGCTCCTGATTGATCGAAGGCTGGTGATGTGGAGCTGTGTCAGAGCAAGCCCAATGTTTTATCTTCCTTGAAGATCTATGACTGTCATATGATCACATGGAATATTTCAAGCCCATGTGATCATACACCAACCATTGATCTTACTTTATCTCTGGGCTTTATCAAGTGGGTCCTTTCCTAGTGATGTGCTCACGTTTCATTAGCCGGCTGGATTATGAGGTGGAAGTTTGTCAATGGGCCCAAGGTCTTTGTCTTATGAGGTAGTTAAGATCTGAGCAAGATTTACGGTTCTTGTTATACCACTGAGGAAAAGTGCTTGAGAGTTAAAGCTGCGGTATACCGACAACCATCTGATGAGGTGGCCAAAGACTTTTCAAAGGATTTACGACTATTTTTTAAGTCGATCTGAGCCATTCATCTATCGGGAGAAAATTTGATCGATGATCACATTTTAAATTCAACCTGCTAGCCATTAATATTTAAATTCAAATATATCTCTGCAAGGTTTTTCTAGGGTTTTCATCTAGTGGTCGATTGCGAGAAAATGGGTAGCTCAAATTGAATTCTTCAGGACAGTTGCAGTTGAGGGGTTGATGAGGAAGATTTGATTGATAGCACCGTGGATTTTTCTTGGGTACCATGTCCATTGTTCTTGTGCTGCAGAAGTATTAAGGGTTGGCACCACCTATTACCGGTTTAAAATTTAAAAATACAAATATCTGTAAGGATCGGATTTGGAGCATTCATGGCAAGTCTGAGTTGCAGAAAGGGTAGATGGATCAAGGTGGCTTGTCTACAGGAGATTCAGTACAGGCATGGGAACGCAAAGCTAGTTTTGATCTGATCGGCCAAATATTCTTAGAGAGATAATTGTTAGGAATGAATGCTAAAGCCCTTGGTAGTCATTCTATAGCAGTGGTTGTTGCATTCATGACTATGATTGTCATTGATGTCAACATAGTGATATTTTGGAGTTTAGCAAAAAAGTAGGCATAGTTTTCTTTTGCACACATGTTATATTGTAGATTGAGTTATGCATAGTTGATGGTATGTTCTTTGATGTGTTATTAACCTATGGTTAAGAGCGCATAAAAAAATTCATTTATTCATGAAAGTTATAAGCATTTTGGTGGAAGCAGTATTCTGGTAGTATTCCTGTGTAGTGGTTTTTGGTAATCAGAGGATATCTCCTAACTGGGATGGAATCTGATTCTGCGTAGTTAAAGGGAATTTTGAGACTCATTGATGGTGATGTGGTTCATAGTGCAAACTTTGAGGTCACACGATTAGAAATTTATTGTATTTGGAAGCTGACAGTTTTATGTAATTTTGATGTAGCGTGTTGAAATTATTATTTTGTATTTGCATGCCGACTCATTTGTAATTATTTGAGTGTGGTATAAAGGAAAGCATTTTTTCCTTGTTATGTAGAGGATTATAATAGTTGTGATATGAAGTTGTGAAAGTTGTGATGCAAATGTATGCATGAAGTGAAGAAAAGAGCTAATTTAGTGATGAAGGAAGACTTGTGAAGTACAGAGATCTAGATTTGTGATCTTGTGTAGCAGTGAGTGCATTTTTGGCATAGTTTGAAGGAGGTAACATATTTCATATTATTCTATTGAATAATCCTAAGATCTATTGGACAGTGAGTTCAGAGATCTTGGCTTGAAGCTATTTGGGTAGTGGGTCCTTCTGTCTTCCATAACTCCTAACAGGGTTAGAATCTTTTAACAGGGATTCAAAATCTCCTAATAGAGATTCATATGTACTGAATGTATTTCATAAGACTCCTAACAGGGTCCATCCTCTAACAAGGAACTTTCATATTAGTGCATCATTTTGTGGGCATCATTCCCATCGGGGTTTACTCTTTGATCAAGAGGTTCCCTAGTTAACATATCTTGTGTTATTGTGTCATTGTGTATGATTATCTTTCTATGGTTGGTTACTGAATTAATTATATGGTTTGAAGCTGTTGAAGTTGATATTGAAGTTAATGTTGATAAATGGTTTAATTATCAGATAACTGATTCACCCCCCCCCCCCCCCCCCCCCCTCCTCAGTTATCTTGGTGGTCTTTACTTTTTAACAATTGGTATTAGAGTGACAAGTCCTTGAAAGAGAAGTTTAACAACTTAAGGAGATCTATGGTGAATTTCAAGAAAGAAAGCCCTAAGTTTGATGGAGTAAATTTTGACATCTAGAAAGAAAAGATGAAGACACATCTCTTGTGTTTAGGACTAGGTTATTGGTTGATTACAAAGAATGAAAGGACTAAAATTGAAGAAGACAATCTTGAAACAAGTTCTAAAGATGAGGTAGATCTATTTATGTGTAACATACTTGCAAGAGAAGCACTTTTATCAGCACTTTCAGAGAATGAATACAGTTAGGTAAAAATTTTAACTAAATCTCATGATATTTGGAAAGCTTTACATTCTACTTTTGAAGGTGATGAACATGCAAAGAAAGCTAGATTACATAATTGGATTTGTGCATTTGAAGACATAAGAATGATGGAAGATGAATTTGTTAGAAGCTATATTGGTAGGATGTCAAAAATTGTTGTAGGAATAAAGTCTTGTAGAGGTGAAAAGACATAGAATGAAGTAATATAGAAAATTTTGAGAACATTGACACTGGTATTTAGGCAGACTACACAAATGATTGAACAAGTGATACCTTGTACACCAAACTTTTCAAGAGAGACCTTTCTTGGAAGATTGGAAGCAACAAAGATGAATTTGAGATTATCAGGAGAACTACCTAGAATGGAGACAGCATTTAGTGCTCTTAGCATCATACCTACTTTGTCTAGAAGTACAAGTGTGAATGGAGATTATGCCAGCAGTAGCAGATCCAAATCTGATGAAGACAAGAAGATTGAAGAAGGTATTGCCTTGCTTGTGAAAAGAGAACCAGATGGTAAGAAAATCTTTAAATGTTGGACATGTCAAGAATATGGTCATTTTGCATCTAAGTGTCCTAAGAGAGTTAAGAAGTATAGAAACAATTTTAAGCCTAGAAGATCTAAGGAATGTTATTATGCAAATGATGAAGAAATTGAAGCAGGAATTGAAAGACATTTGAGTGACAGTGATAATGATAACTTTGATGACATAGGATTTGTAGCAATTAAGGAAGAAAATTTTGAATCTCATATTAAAGAAGAAAAAGCCTTAGTTTACCAAGTTAAAAAGAAAGCTGATTGGATTATAGATAGTGGTTGTTCACATCATATGATTGGTGATAAAGGAAAATTCATAAAGTTTAACAATTATGATGGAGGAATTGTTAGAGTTGGTAACAATGCACCTTGTTTGATTAAAGGTATATGATCTATTACTCTTGATGGAAAGACTAATACTGATGATGTTTACTTTGTTGATGGATTGAAACATAATCTTTTGAGTGTTGGATAGTTAGTGGATAAGGGATATCAAGTTTGGTTTACTGAGAAAACTTGTGTGATTAAGGATAAAGATGGAAATCTAATTGGAACTGGATCTAGAACTAGAGGTAATGTATTTTAGTTGAACCCTACTGAGATGACATGCTTGATGACTAAGATTGATGATAGTTGGTTATGGCATAGAAGGTTTTGTCATATAAACTTTGATAATATTGTGAAAGTAAGCTCTACACTTGCAGTAAGAGACTTACCTAAGATTATGAAGCCTACTAACATGATTTGCAAGGAATGTGTGATGGCTAAGTAGAAAAGGAGTTCATTTCCTAGCAAGAAGTTCACATCTACAGAAAAGTTGGAGATTGTTCATACAGACTTGAGCGGTCCTACTAGGACTAGAGGATTCTATGGAGAAATGTATTTTATGATTCTTGTTGATGATTTTACAAGAATGATGTGGATTGCATTTTTTAAAGAAAAATCTGAAGCATTTGATAAGTTTAAGGTCATAAAGAATAAAGTTAAGAATAAATCAGGAATGAGGATTAAATGTTTGACATCCGATAGAGGTGGAGAATTTACATCTAAAGAATTTAACACTTTTTGTGAAGTAAATGGTATTAAGAGATACTTATCAACCCCTAGAACACCTGAACAAAATGGTATTGCAAAAAGAAGGAACAGATCAGTGACTGAAGCAGCTAGAGCTATGTTATTTGAAGGTGATTTGGCAAAGACATTTTGGAGAGAAGCAGTGAATATAGCAGTATATACAATGAACAGAGTACAAATTAGAGCAGATACAGAAAAGACACCTTATGAATTGTGGTTTGGACATGCACCCTCAGTTAAGTATTTTAGAATTTTTGGAAGCAAATGTTATATTAAGAGAGATGATGATATAGGAAAGTTTGATCCTAGAAGCGATGACGGAATTTTTCTTGGATATTCTTTGAAAAGAAAAGCATATAGATGTTACAATAAGAGAAATAAAACTATTGTTGAAAGTGCAAATGTAAAAGTTGATGAGAAGTTTAAAATTCAGGAAAGAATGCTTGATTATGAATCTGATGAAGGAACTAACCCTCATCCTAACATTGAAACTACTGAACAATTTTTTGAGACTGACAGTGAATTGTTGAATGAAAGTCATGCTGAAGAAAACAGAGAAGAATCTATAGTTGAAGAAAGATCAGTGACTATGACACCTAACAGGTATATATCAAGACATCATCTTGTTGAGCAAGTTATTGGAATTTTGGACAGAGGAGTTATGACTAGAAAGAAGGTACATTTATGTTTGATTTTTCAAATTGAACCTAAGTTTACTAATGAAGCTTGTGAAGATGAACATTAGATTAAAGCTATGAAAGAAGAATTGGATCAGATTGAAATGAACAAGACATGGGAATTGGTCCCTAGACCTAAAGACAAAAATGTGATTGGAACTAAATGGGTATTCAAGAACAAGATGAATGAACAAGGAGAAGCAATTAGAAACAAAGCAAGATTGGTATGTAAGGGATACTCACAGCAAGAAGGAATTGACTATGAAGAGACTTTTTCCCCTGTGGCAAGACTTGAAGTAGTAAGAATATTTTTGGCTTATGCAGCATTTAAGAAATTCAAAGTGTATCAGATGGATGTGAAGTTAGCATTTTTGAATGGTGAATTAGAAGAAGAAGTCTACATTGAGTAGCCTGAAGGTTTTCCTTTGACTCAAGAAGGAGACATGGTATGTAAACTAAAGAAAGCATTGTATGGACTAAAGCAAGAACCTAGAACTTGGTATGCTAGATTAGATAAGTATTTGTTAAAATTGGGATTAACAAAAGGAACAGCTGATAGTAACTTATACACAAAAAAAATTGAGAATGGATTATTAGTTTTGGTTATTTTTGTTGATGACATTATTTTTGGAGGAGAAGATAAAGCTAGTGACAAATTTGCTGATGAAATGAAGATAGAATTTGAAATGAGTAAGATTGGAGAAATGAAATACTTTTTGGGATTACAGATAACAGAAAACAAAGATGGTATCTTTATAAGTCAGACAAAGTACTTGAATGATTTTTTGAAAAGATTTGGTATGGAGAATTGTAAACTAGTTGGAACACCTATGGTTATAGGACATAAACTATCTAGTAAAGATGAGACACAAGAAGTTGAGCAAAAGAAATATAGATCTATGATTGGTGGATTGCAGTACTTGACACACACTAGACCAGATATACAACATTCAGTTGGAATGGTAGCAAGATTTCAAGCTAAACCTAGAGAGTCACATTATGCAACAGTAAAAAGGATATTGAGATATCTTAGAGGCACAATGGACTATGGACTGTGGTATGAAAATTCTGATGATTTTTCCCTATGTGCATATACTGATGTTGATTAGGGAGGAAACATTGATGACAAGAAAAGCACGAGTGGTGGAGCCTTTTTTCTTGGAGGAAGATTAGTTTCTTGGTTGAGCAAAAAGAAGAATTGTATCTCATAGAGTATAGTAGAAGCAGAATATGTAGCAGTAGAAAATAATTGCAATCAGATAATTTGGATGAAGTAGATGTTGATGGACATTGGAATCAAGTTTGATGAGCCTATTATCATATATTGTGACAATACAAGTACAATTAGTATGTCTAAAAATTTGGTTTTACATTCTAAAACAAAGCATATAGAGATCAAGTATCATGTTGTAAGAGAGAAAGTTGTAGATAAAGAAGTCAGACTGGAGTACATAAGCAAAAAGGAGCACATAGAAGATATATTTACTAAGCCTTTTCCTAAGGATACATTTGAGTATCTAAGAGGTATGCTTGGGGTTATGCCCCAACCTAATTTTGAGTAATGATGAAGTTGGTTGCATCCATCCAGTGGTTTATGGCCCTATCTATTTTTTGGATTGGATGTTGGTACTTCCTCTATGGGGGAGTATGTGTATCTGAGCTGAGTCATTGAGAACTCTTGTGAATGTATTTTCTGAATAGTGTCTTTTGACATTGAGCTGTTGTTGACATTGTGATAGAATTTCTATCATTGATGTCAATGGGGGAGAGAATCATGAAAAACATTGAGGAACAACATTGAGAGAGAGATTGAATAGGAAAACGAAGCAAGATTTGATTGATGAAGAGCAGTAGTGCAGTTGAGCAGCAATGATTGGATTTTTGGAACATTGGATGTTTTTCATCTATGTTGCCATCAATGCCAATGGGGGAGATTGTTAGGAATGAATGTTGAAACCCTTGGCAGTCATTTTGTAGTAGTGGTTGTTGCATTCATGATTATGATTGTCATTGATGTCAACACAGTGATATTCTAGAGTTTAGCAGAAAAGTAGGCACAGTTTTGTTTTGCACACATGTTATATTACAAATTGAGTTATGCGTAGTTGATGGTATGTTCTTTGATGTGTTATTAGCCTATGGTTAAGAGCGCATAAAGAAATTCATTTATTCATGAAAGTTATAAGCATTTTGGTGGAAGCAGTATTCTAGCAGTATTCCTGTGTACCAGTTTTGGTAATCGGAGGATATCTCCTAACCGGGATGGAATCTGATTCTACGCAGTTAAAGGGAAGTTTGAGACTCATTGATGGTGACGTGGTTCACAATGAAAACTTTGGGGTCACATGATTGGAAAGTTATTGTATCTGGAAGCCGACAGTTTTATGTAATTTTGATGTAGCGTGTTGAAATTATTATTTTGTATTTGCATGCCGACTCATTTGTAATTATTTGAGTGTGTTATAAAGGAAGGAATGTTTTCCTTGTTATGTAGAGGATTAGAATAGTTGTGATATGAAGTTGTGAAAGTTGTGATGCGAATGTATGCATGAAGTGCAGAAAAGAGCTAATTTAGTGATGAAGGAAGACTTGCGAAGTACAGAGATCTAGATTTGTGATCTTGTGTAGCAGTGAGTGTGGTTTTGGCACAGTGTGAAGG
This sequence comes from Chamaecyparis obtusa, assembly GCA_027943335.1. Lineage (NCBI taxonomy): Eukaryota > Viridiplantae > Streptophyta > Pinopsida > Cupressales > Cupressaceae > Chamaecyparis > Chamaecyparis obtusa. The sequence continues at coordinate 974,708 of BSBK01005531.1, forward strand.
AGGTAACATATTTTATATTATTCTATTGAATAATCCTAAGATCTATTGGATAGTGAGTTTAGAGATCTTGCCTTGAAGCTGTTTGGGTAGTGGGTCCTTTTGTCTTCCATAACTCCTAATAGGGTTAGAATCTTTTAACAGGGATTCAAAATCTCCTAACAGAGATTTATATGTACTGAATGTATTTCATAAGACTCCTAATAGGGTCCATCCTCTAACAAGTAACTTTCATATTAGCGCATCATTTTGTGGGCATCATTCCCAGCAGGGTTTACTCTTTGATCAAGAGGTTCCCTAGTTAACATATCTTGTGTTATTGTGTCATTGTGTATGATTATCTTTCTATGGTTGGTTACTACATTAATTATATGGTTTGAATTTGTTGAAGTTGATATTGAAGTTAATGTTGATAAATGGTTTAATTATCAGATAATTGATTCACCCCCCCCCCCCCTCTCAGTTATCTTGGTGGTCTTTACTTTCTAACAATAATGATGCATTCAATTTCAGACTTGACAAAATTAGGGTTTTTGATTATTATATGGCAATCCATGTAACCCTAATTAGGTTTTGCTCCTACTTGTGTGCAAAGGAGATGTATATAATGTTTTTGAGCTTTTTAGAGCAAAGGGGGGTTGACAATTAAAAAAGAAGGATTTTCTCTTTCTCAGAATTTATTTGTGACATTCTTTCTGCCCTCTGATTTCTGTAGTTTGTAACTTTCATTGATGGTTTAGATATTGCAAGGTACTTTGTGACACTTTTCATGTCCCTATGCTTTCTTGTCCGAGTTGTCTCTTAATGAATTGAGTATTTGAATGTTTTTAGTGATATCTTAGGGTTCTTGATCCCTCTTTCTTTTTGTAGTCTATGTGTATGCCTATGAATGATCTGATTTGAATGCTCTTGTCAGTATACTTCCACCCCTGACGATCTGTCTCATTCTTATACCCAATTGCAGAGGTGAATGTCTGTTTGCAGGTCATAGTTTGTGTCTAAGTTCTTGAGGGTGCTATTGCCTTGTGAAATTCTCTCTTTCCCTACATAGCATCTCTCTATTGCAGACCCTTCTATGAAATATTGATGCAAACCTATTCAGTGAGTTGTGATCTCCTAGACTTAAGATTATGTGTTGATTTCATTCTTTATACTGTAATTCATACCATATTTTTTGATGTATCACCTAGTAGGTAGTTTGCTTTGTAGTCATTTCCCTTTTATGCACTCCTTCTATCCCTTTTCCCCTCAAGATTCACTTTCTTGTCAAAGAAGAAAATTAAGGTGATTATCCAAGAGGAACCAGTCTAGAACCTAGAGGTCTCATCTCAGTTAGCATAGGTCCCACAACCTGGAGATGATTCCCATGTTAGACTAAGTTATCAAGACCAAGAGAGCTTGAAACAAGGGTGCAAACTTAGTGTATAACAATTCTGAAAATTTAAATGATTATTATTTACTGTAGGGATCTATCACCAACTTTTAGTTTCCATTATTAACTTGAAGTATAATCTAGTGACCCTCATTATATTCTATGAGGTAAATTTAATGTTACTATTTGGTTTGTAATGCTAATGGGAGCTAAAATTTCTTTCAAATTATTAATTTCAATATAAATTAATGGTCTTGAAGAAATTTTGGGCCCTATTAGTGTTTAAAAATATCAATACATTTGTCTCACACAATACAATGCAGTTATTAGATTATATTTTAAATAAATGATAAAAACTAATTATTACAGAGTTTATTCCTTAAACCCATCAAAAAATTCCTCACTAAGCCTATTAATTTTCTTTAAGAATTCTATTTTTTAAATAGAAGTATTCACCCTGGTGATTAATTAATTTCTTTTTATTGTTTGAGATTCACCAATATTTTCTATAAAAAAATTGCTATTAAAAAATAATCGCCAATAAGAAGGAGATATTGATTGTTTTCATTATGTATGTTCAATAAAGGAGATAAATAGAATGAAAAGGAAGTTTGTGAAATGTTCATACTTTTGATAGGTATATCTTTTAAGCACACTGCATTAGTATATTGTAGAAGAGACTATTATGAACACAGTAATTTTTAGTGGCTAATATTCGCCAATTGGCTAATTTTGGAAATTTGAGAATCCAAATTTGGATAATACTTCAAGATTTAAGGCAACATGCAACATAAATTGCCACATTTTTATAAACTTTTGATTTGGAAATATTTAAATTGTGAAATAATTTATTTTATAAAAACCTTGAACTCGAAGATTCGCCATGATATTCAATACATGATGAGATTTGATTCGCCAGAATTTTATAAGTTATTGTAGAAATTTGAATTAATTCTCCAATAATATATCATGATTATTATTTACTGTAGGGATCTATCACCAACTTTTAGTCTCCATTATTGACTTAAAGTATAATCTAGTGACCCTCATTATATTCTATGAGGTAAAAATGTTACTATTTGGTTTGTAATGCTGATAGGAGCTAAAATTTATTTCGGATTGTTGATTTCAATATAAATTAATGGTCTTGAAGAAATTTTGGGCTCTATTAGTATTTAAAAATATCAATACATTTGTCTCACATAATACAATGAGTTTATTATCTATTATATTTTAAATAAATGGTAGAAACTAATTATTACAGAGTTTATTCCTTAAAGCCATCAAAAAGTTCCTCATTAAGCCTGTTAATTTTCTATAAGAATTCTATTTTTTAAATAGAAGTATTCACCATGGTGATTAATTAATTTCTTTTTATTGTTTGAAATTCACCAATATTTTCTTTAAAAAATTGTTATTAAAAAATAATCGCCAATAAGAATACTTTTTTTTTTCTAAAAATTTCAGAGATTCGCGAATATTTTTTTTTTTTTTCAAGAAAATGAAAGATTCACCAAGATTTTATATCTTTTTTTAAGAGGGGAGTTTCTTAAAGTTTACCCTAATTGTGAAGCTATACTATTAAGCATATTTGTACAAAATTCTGAACATGTTTGCTAGATATTATATAGCTTAAAATGGTGAGTAACAATTATTTGATAAAATTATTGACAGTAGAAGTAGGAAATCAAAAGGTACTTTGTAATCAACCAATCTATTTGTATTTGTTTTCTTTATTATATTTTGGATATGTTACCAGAAAATTACCTATTTTGATTTGTTGTTGATGTCATTGGCTTTGGCTATTGTACCAATATAGTTTCTTGTAGTATATTCCCTATAAGAATATGTACCACATGTTTTAGCTGATAGGTAGAATTTTTGTATGTGTGCTTTTCTATTCTATCTTCATGGTGGAGTAAATTGTAACTGTCAGATAAAACATGAGGTATTGTTCTTGTGTGGAATTGTTTGCTATGTTTTATGAGTTTGTTTGTGATGCACTACAACTGATTGAGAACTTGATTGATGAACTACAAGTGATTAGAGATCACCGAGCACTGAATTGTTATGTACGATAATTGAATTAGTCATTATGTTTTCATTGATGTCAACTAGTTTTGATAGGACTTATCATGGTAGTTGCAAATATCTACACATCTATAAAAGAGGAGAAAAGATGAAGAACCGAGATATCTACATTGAGGAAGATGGATATGATAGATGAGGATAAGGAATACTCTTGGTAACTAATTGATGGGTCTATGACTTCATATTGATGACTTGATTATGTTGCATTAATCTATTATGGAAATAGAAGAAAAATGTTACAAAGAAGTGTGGTCGGTTAATGAAGCATTCTAGTATGCACCGAGCCAGTGTAGTGTATATTGAGTGATGGTACCAACTGAGCTTGTGTTGACCGAGACATTTCTTTGTTAACCGAGTATGGACAAAAGAACTAAATGATTAGTTTAGCTGGTAGAAATTGATGAGCTGTAAAGTGTATGATTACGAGGTGGAAAGATAAATTTTGTTATGAGATCAATGGCTAACAAAATTTGAAGATCTAAAGGATGGAATTGAAATGATTCATTAACACAATTGCCAAGAAACGTTTAAGCGGCAAAATCAATGAAGGAGATTAAGTGGCAAAATCTTATGGATGAAAAGAAAATGGTTTACTTGTCTATTTAAGAGACTAGGTTTTCACAGTGAAATGAATACCAGAAGAAGGAGACTATAGAGATATCATGTGAACAAGCTTCATGCATGCCTGATCATATTGGTTGAAGAATAACCAAACTGTAGAATAATACCGAGCGTCAGAGAGTTTTACCAAGGGATAGTAAGTTATTGAATGTTGATGAACTGAATAGAAATATTGGTCAAAGGATTTTATGGGCTTAAGAATAGATTTGAACATCCACAAATCAAGTTGTATTGTATTTAGATCACCTACTGTTTTAGTTTAACCATTGTAAACAGATAAAATCTCTTAACCAAGTGGACTTGAAAGTCTTATATGTCATTCATAGAATGTACATTGTTATCCTATCAACCACATAGTGAATGTTGGTGGGACAATAACTGTTAGTGTTAAATCCTCTAACAAGGTCACACCTTACAGTGTGTTTTGTAACCTTTAATAGGGTTGGCTCTCCACTGAGCTTACTTCAGAAGAGTGAAAATATTTTGGGTTACCGATCCCAGGTGGGTTTTTCCCTTTGTATGGTTTCCACATTAAATCTTTTGTGTTATGTATTTATGTGGTGATTTTTGGGTTCTCATAATTTACATATTGCATATTTGATTTGGTTGGTAATCACTATGAATAATTAACTGGTAATTGGTAATTACATAGATAGTTTAGTATTTTATGTTTAGCGAGCTGCAGAATTAGCTGAATTTGTTTTAAGTGGTACATTTTGTATTTGGGACTATGGATAACTGATTCACCCCCCTCTTAGTTATTCTAACAATTGGTATCAAAGCATATTGGTTGCTTGGAACAGAGTTATAAGGACTTCAATAGAAATATCACAAAATGTATAAGAGGGAAGTGCCAAAGCTGAATAAGGACAACTTTACAATATGACAAAGCTGAATGAGACTTCATATATCTAGGATTGGGAGTTCTACCCTCACTCTATTGGATAATGGCTACTTAGCACCGCCTATAGGACCTTTGACTCTTGATCAATTGAGAGATAGACATGAGCATAATGTTACTATGATGGAGATCATTGCTGCTCTATCAGATGTTGAATTTGAAGATGTCAAGGATTGCCTTACTTCAAAGGAAATGTGGGATAAACTTACTCAAGTTTATAGTGGTGATGCAAATGTCACAAGAGCCAGAGCTGAAAGTTTAAGAGGAAGATTTGATGATATGAAAATGAAAGGAGGAGAAAATATAGTGTAGTATACAAACCAAATAAAGGAGGTAGTTAATGCTATTAGAGGATCTAGTGGTGTCATTATTGAAGAAATAGTGGTAAGTAAAATTCTAAGAACCTTATTGCCTATTTATGCAATCAAAATATCTATAATACATGAAATGAGGTCTACACCTAGTAGTACTCTCACTCTTGATAGTCTGATTGGTAAGCTAACAACATTTGAACTAGACAACTTTGATAATAGTGTTGTATGGTTTGTTGAATCTACTTTCATGACTTCTCTGAAGATTGGTAAGTCTAGTAGTAGAAGTAATAATGATGATAATGATAGTAATACTGATGATGAGCTTGATGAACTTGAAGCTCTTATGGTGAGGATATTACCTAAAGGTAAAGGTAGATATAGGGGTAAATTACCTTTAGCATGTTTTAACTGCAAAGAAGTTGGTCATATTGCTACTAGATGCCGAAATAGGAAAGAAGATGATAGAAAAAAGGATCGATATGGTGAAGGAAGCTATGGGAGGAGAAACAACGGGAGTTACCGACACTACCACAAATATAACTAAGACAACAATGATGAAGGAAAAAATGTATGTTCCATTGCTGAAGAGAATGATATTAAGACCAACACAGATGATGATTTTGAAGTAGTTTTTGTTGTGATGAAGGATGAGTCCAAGGAATAAGAAAGGTATGTAGAGACAACACTCATTTCTAAGATTAATAAAAATGATACATGAATCATTAATAGTGGTTGTACCCATCACATGACTGGTGATGAAGAAAAATTTGATCATCTTGAGCAATACAATGGAGGATTTATAAAAATGGGTAATGATACACCATGTATGGTTAGAGGAAAAGGATCCTTACTAATAAATGATAAAATTAGGTGTGATAATGCTTATTGGGTAGAAGGAATAAATTATAACTTGCTAAGTGTGGCACAACTTAACAACTCAAGTCACTGAGTAACTTTTGAGAGCAAGAAGGTAAAGATATTTAATGATAAAGGAAAAATTATTGGAACAGAAGCACAAACGAAAGGTAACTTGTTTTATCTTGACAATGATAAGTCTTCCTGTTTAATGATGAAAAATGAGGATGCATTGTTATGGCATAAAAGGTTATGTCATGTAAACTTTGATAACATGATCAAGATTAGTAGAAAGAAAGGGGTTAGAGGTTTTCCTAGCCTAACAAAGCCGGATCATGTAATGTGTCATCAATGTCAGGAAGGTAAGATGACAAGATCTAGTTTTAAGAGTAAAGAATATTCAATAAAGAGAATTTCTGAGCTAGTTCACACCGACCTATGTGGTCCCATGAGAATATAGAGCTATTATGGAGATAGATATTTCATTATGTTTGTTGATGATTACACTATATTAATGACTGTGATTTTTTTAAAAGAGAAATTAGAGACATTTAAGATGTTTAAATGGTATAAAGCAAAAGTAGAGAAAGAAACCGGGAAAGAACTGAAATGCTTTAGATCTGACAGAGGTGGTGAATTTATTTTTGATGAATTTACTAACTATTGTAATGAGCATGGTATAAAAAAATAGGTTTCTGCACTGAGAACACCTCAGCAGAATGGTATTGCTGAAAGGAGGAATAGATCAATTGTTGATTGTGAAAGGATACTAATGATAGAAAATAATGTGGCTTAGACATACTAGAGAGAAGTGGTTAGCACAACTATTTATGTTCTGAACTGAGTACAACTAAAGGACACAAACAAAACACCCTATGAGTTATGGTTTGGTAAAAAACTGACTGTAAGTTACTTCAGAATAGTTGGTAGAAAATGTTTTATTCTAAAAGATGATAGAAATGGAAAGTTTGAATCTAAAGGTGATGAAGGGATATTTATTGGATATTTTACTAAAAGTAAAGCTTACAAGTGTCTAAATAGAGTTACTAATAAAATGATTGAAACTACTAATGTCAGGGTTGATGAGTTTGATGATGAGAATGGTGAAGAGAGAAACAGGGAATTGGAAGACTATGATAGATTCACTTACATTGAACATCCAGAGTACCTACCTAATCTGCAGACTGTGTCAAATGATCATCAAAAAAATAACATGAGGAATAGGAGAGGGACACTAACGATCAGGAAGAGGCTACTAAGAAAGAAAATGAATTTCAACAGGATGAACAACAAAGAAGAGATCAGGTACTAGCTAGATTTTTTAGGAGACATTATCTTGAGAACCAAATCATTGGTGACAAGCAAGCTGGCATGCAAACAAGAAGTAAGTTAAGACAAGGTACATGCTTAGTTTGTGAGTTTGAACTGAAAAATGTTAAAGTTGCATTGAAGAATGAAGAATGGGTAAATGCAATGAATGAAGAGATAGAATAGATAGAGAAAAACAATACATGGACCTAGACCAAAAGATAATAATGTTATCGATACTAAATAGATTTTCATAAAAAAGCTAAATGAAAATGGAGATGCTACAAGGAATAAAGCTAAACTAGTTTGCAAGGGGTATGCATAGGAGGAAGGAATTGATTATGGTGAGACTTTTGCACCTGTTGCTATACTATAAGGAGTTCATATGTTACTGGCCTATGCAACACATAAGAAGTTTAAAGTTTATCAAATGGACATTAAGTCTGCATTTTTGAATGGGATACTAGAAGAGGAGGTCTACATCGAACAACTAGAAGGGTTTTTTGATTCAGAAAAGAAAGAAATGGTATGTAGATTACATAAAGCTTTATATGGTTTAAAACAAGCACCGAGAGCCTAGTATGAAATGATGCATACTTATTTGTTAAGTATTTGTTTTTATAGAACTAGTGAGAACATCAATCTGTATATGAAAGGAGAATTAGATGACACTATCCTGATTGTTGAAATATTTGTGGATGATATTATTTTTGGAGGACAAGATCACATATGTAATTCATTTGCTGATGAGATGAGAAAAAAATTTGAAATGTCTATGTTTGGAGAGATTAAGTTCTTTATAGGCTTACAGGTTATTCATTAGAATGATAGAATATTCATCACACAATCCAAGTATATCAAAGAAGTATTGAGAACATTTGGCATGGAAGATGCTAAACTAGTTGGAACACCAATGGTCACAGGCTACAAACTAACAAAAGATGATGAAACTACAAAGGCAAACCAGACATTGTACAGATCAATGATTTGTAAGTTGATGTATGTAGTGAATAGTAGAACAAATATTGCACATCTTGTGAGAATTGTTTCCAGATTTCTTAAAATCCTAAGGATTCACACATGGTTGCAACAAAAAGAATCTTGAGATACTTGAAGAAAATAGAGGACTATGGATTATGGTATCAAAAGGATGGCAAGTTTGAACTCAGAGTCTACACCAACACTGATTGGACTAGAAATATAGATGACAGAAAGAGTACCACCAGAGGACAATTTTTCTTTGGTGAAAGACTTGTTACTTGGATGTAAGTAAGAACCAACCTTGTATTTCTTAGTCTACAACTGAAGCAAAGTATGTTGCTACTGTTACAAAATTTTCAAATATTGCATATATCAAACAAGTGTTGGAAGGGATGAATGAAGTAATCACTGAGTCAATGATTACATATTGTGACAACACGAGTACAATAAACATCTCTAAGAATCTTGTAATGCATTCAAAGACCAAGCACATCTCTATCAAGTATCATTACTTAAGAGAAAAAGTACATGAGGAGAAAGTTAAATTGGAATATGTTACATCAAAAGAGGAACTTGCTGACATATTTACCAAGCCTCTACCGAAGGAAACTTTTGAATACTTGAGGACTAGACTTGGGGTTCATCCATTGTCTACCGGTCACTAACGTGATCTGGAGGTTGTATCAGCCTAATCTTATCAGAAGATCATTCATGTTGATGTAGCATAGTTCACACTTTGGATTCTGTCTAAGGTTGTGAAAGATTTTAGGAACAATTATTTGCATATCAGTATAGCAAGATACAGTGTATGCATCAGACAATAGAGAGTCACATGGCTAATACAGAGTTGTATGTTTATGTGTTTCTTTGGCATTTTTGTCAAAGGGAGAGATAAAAAATATGATAACCAAGGTGATTACTGGAACATCTATCTAAGGAGAGACAATCTAAGAAAGTCGGGAAGAATTTTGAAGATTTTTTGTTGAGAACAAAAGGAATCTGAGAATTGGAAAGATCATATCTGCAAAAGAAAGTCTGCACTTGCAATGTTGCCGTGTAACGTAGTGATTAAACATATTAAGCTAGGGAGAGCTTACTGAGCTACAACATTTTCTTATAGAGTTTTAGAATACACATTTGGTATGTGTATGGTATACTTCATATTGCTTGAGTTGCCATCAATGCCAAAGGGAGAGATTGATGAAGTACAACTGATTGAGAACTTGATTCATGAACTACAAGTGATTAGAGATCATCAAGAATAAATTGTTATGTAAGATAATTGAATTAGTCATTATGTTGTTATTGATGTTAACTAGTTTTGATAGTACTTATCATGGTAGTTGCAAATATCTACACATTTGTAAAAGAGGAGAAAAGATGAAGAACCAAGATATCTACATTGAAGAAGATATATATGACAGATGAGGATAAGGAATACTCTTGGTAGCTTATTGATGAGTCTATGACTTCATATTGATGACTTGATTATGTTACATTAATCTGTTATGGAGATAGAATAAAAATGTTACAATGGAATGTCATCGATTAATGAAATATTTCAGTATACACCAAGTTAGTGTAGTATATATCGAGCAACAATATCAATCGAGCTTGTGTTCACCAATGCATTTCTTTGTTAACCAAGAATGGACAAAAGAACTAAATGATTAGTTTAGCCAAAAGAAATTGATGAGTTGTAAAGTGTATGATTACGAGTTGCAAAGATAAAGTTTGTTGTGAGATCAATGACTAAAAAAATTTGAAGAAGATCTAAAGGATGGAATTGAAATGAGTCATTGACACAATTGTGAGAAAGGTTTAAGTAGAAAAATCAATGAAGGAGATTAAGCAGTGAAATCTGATGGATGAAAAGAAAATGGTTTACTTGTCTATTTAAGAGACTAGGGTTTCATAGTGAAACAAATGCCAGAAGAAGGAGACTACAAAGATATCGCATGAACAAGCTTCATGCATGTCTGATCATACTGGTTGAAGAAGAGCCGAACAATAGAACAGTATTGAGCGTTAGAGATTTTTACCAAGGGACAATAAGTTATTGAATGTTGATGAACTAAATAGAAATATTGATCAGAGGATTTTATGGGCTTACAAATAGATTTGAACATCTGCAAATCAAGTTGTATTGTATTTAGATCACTTACTATTTTAGCTTAACCATTGTAAACAAATAAAATCTCTTAACTAAGTGGACTTGAAAGTCTTATATTTCATTCATAGAATATACACTGTTATCCTATCAACCCTATAGTGAATGTTGGTTGGACGATAATTGTTAGTGTAAAATCCTCTAACAAATTCACACCTTACAATGTGTTTTGTAGCCTTTAACAAGGTTGGCTGATCACCAAGCTCACTTCTGAAGAGTGAAAATATTTTGGGTTACCTGTTCTAGGTGGTTTTTCCCTTTGTAGGGTTTCCACGTTAAATCTTTTGTGTTATGTGTTTATGTGGTGATTGTTGGGTTGTCATACTTTACATATTGCATATCTGATTTGGTCGGTAATCACTATGAATAATTAACTGGTAATCTGTAATTACAGAGATAGTCTAGTATTTTATGTTTATCAAGCTACAGAATTAGCTGAATTTGTTTTAAGTGATATATTTTGTATTTGGGACTGTGGATTACTAATTCACCCCCCTCTTAATTATTCTAATAGTTTATTATTTTGTTGCTAGGTATAACCTATATATCTTTTATTGTAATTTGTCATGTTCAAAATTAATGATAGAAAAATAACTATGTATTTAATTTACATGTGAAAAGAAAGAAGATTGGGTAAAAAGGTCATATTGTTTATTTTCAGTATCTTTGTTGAATAAAGGATAAAAAAAAATGGAAAGGTAGTTTGTGACATGTTCATACCTTGGGTTGGTATCTCTTTTAGGTAGATTGCAATAGTAGATTGTAGAATAGAAGATTGGAAAGCTTGATTATGTAGCATGTGAGTACAAAATTTAAATTACTTGTTGATTTGTTGTTGATGTGGTTGTCTTTTCTTGTTGTACCAATGGAGTGCACGTTTTAATATATTTCACATAAGAACAAGTGCCATATATTTTAGCTGATAGGTAGAATTTTTGTATGCATACAGTTTGATCCAATCTTCTTGCAGGAGTAAATCGTAGCTGTTAGTAAAAGCATATGGAACTATTCTTATGTGGAGTTGTTTGTTACGTTTTATGATTGCATTGGTTTTTATTGCAAGGTATAACATGTAATTATTTTTTGTAGTTAATTTGACATGCTAAAAAATAATGATACTAAAATAAGTATGTATAACAGTATTTAAGCAATCATAACCTTTTCATATCTCTGTATCATATTGTATCCTTTAGGTGGTAATGATTGATTTATGCTTGCATGGTTGACTTCAATGATTTTTTGGGTGTCTTGCATGTTAAGATAATTATAAGTAAATTAGAGTTTCATAAACATGCAGTTTAATAGAAAAGTCTTAATAGTTTCATGTTAAAGAATAGATGAATAAAAAGTGTTGCATACCTTTATTGTGGAGAAGGTTAAATGATTTATAGGAATTGAGTTCATATGTTGAAATCAGGGGTGTAGGTGATTCATTTAGTTTTAAAAAATGTATATGAATTTTAGTTCTACAATAAGTACTGTATGAAAATCATGTACATTAATGCAAGAAAAATAGTACTCATTGTAATAGCTTACAATAGATATTATTTTGTAATGATATGTCATTACATGATTACAATTTTTAATGTATAAGTAAATAGAGAACTTAAATTAAAATCTACTATAAATTTCAAGAACATAATAACCAAGTGTATGATACTATTTTTCTTTAGACTTGGGTTTGTTATGCACTTCTTTGACTGTCATATTCTTCCATTGTTGTCAGTGCATTCAGCATTTCTTATTCCTCTGGTATGGTAATATTGTCATTTCTTACCATCCCGTATTCATATTTTTTAAAAATTTCCTTTATTTATTTAGAAATGCTCTCTGTGTCTTCTTTTGCAGTTGTTAATATGTCTCCAACTGTAGTTAGTTTTTGGATATCTCCTTCCTAGTATGTTCCTATTGTACTGATACTTTTGAAATATGTAAATGAAAATTTTTCTTCATAATTTCTATATCTATAGTATCTTGAGCATTTTCTTCATGAACATTGTAGGCCATGTCTATAAAGATCTTTTGCATATGTGTAATACTTGTATTGAGTGTATCGATTAGATTTTGTAGTTGTTCAAGTACTTCTATGCTGATTTCTGGTTTTAAATTGACTGAAAAGATCCACTTTTGTAGTGGTATGTCAGTGGATTTGATAATATTTAGATTCAGAGCTTGTTGAGTGTCCATATCTATCACTATCTACAATAATTTTCCTTGTTTGTTGTATATTTTTATCTGTTCTTTGTGGAACTAAATGTCTGTGTAGATTACATCTTTGAGTTGAATATATATATTGTAATAACTAGCAAGGCAATCAATGAGTGATACACCTCTTGATTTTAGGTGTGCTATCAATTCCTATGATATTTGTCCCATCTGTCTATCTTCATGCATTTGGTTGATTATTTGTTCACCAGAATCAAGTGTTGGATCAAAACTTCCTTCTGTCTAATTTTCTATTTGGGAAGAGATAGGACCAAGCATTTTCTTGATATAATCAGATATATATTTGACAGTATATTTGAGCTTTTTCTTATCATCTTTAAATTCATCCAATTTGTCTCTTACCTCTTGATGTGTGAATTCCCACATATCAACTATACGATCATGGAAAGGTGGACCTATGTCAATTTGATTGACACTAAAATATGCTGCAATTAAATTTTAAGAGTTGTTGTCTTCTTTTGGTTTTGAAAAGTTTGTATTATCACATTCCCTATTTGTTGATCTTTTTCAAGAGAAGCTAGTTTTCCTTATCCTTTCTTTTCCCTTGGTCTGGGAGTTTTGTAAATGATTTGAGAAACTAAATCTTGAGGAGGTCTTTTATCCTCTATCCTTTTTCTTTTCCTTTGTATTGTTTCTTCTAACCATGAAGGACTGGCTAGAATTTGTGATGTGGAGGCTAAACTTTCAATATCAAAAAATTTTCTAACTAATGTAGGACTCTGTATTTCTTGAGGTCAAATTTGAAATTTTGGCACTGTAATTTGAGTAGACGTTATAGTAGGTTGAATAGATTGTGTTGATTGAGTTGGTGGTTCTTCTTTGAAAGGTTATTGTGTTGCATTATGTTTCGATTGCCTATTCTCTTCTTATTCTTTTTTCTTCTCTGGTTCCTCTTGACTTCCAATATTGATTAAGGGAACTGAACCACTACTGCAGGTGCTCGTTATACCTTGTTTTTTGTCCAATGGCTGATCAACTCCTATTTTTTTCTGAGTGGACTAAATTGTCGTGTGCATTGTTGGTAATGGTAGTTGAGGTGTTTGTGTAGTTTCAAATTGTGTTGATGGTTGGCTTGATGTGTTTGACTTCTTTTTCATTGTTTTTTTTACTGTACCCATCATCCCATTCTCTTAATTATCTGTTCCAATTTTTCTTCAAGATTGTCTAGCTCTAGTTCTTGAAATTTTATATGTTACAAAGGTGTGCCTTTTATTGTTGTCAAATAATGGTTGGAAAGAAGATTAGATTGATCATCATATATTCCCTCGACATCAATTAGAAGATTATATATTTGAATCTGTTCAACTATGAGATGAGATCATGATCTTTCTCTTATGTTGAACTCATCTTTACAATTAGCCCAGAAATCTTCTAATGAAGGTATGTGATGGAAATTAGAGCCTAGTTGCAGGTTCTCTTTTACATAATTGGAGGGGTGTAAATGATGTCTAATAACATTATATACATCAAATTTATATTTTTTTGAGATGATTTTATCATATTCATTGTAGAAGAGATAGAAAAGCATGTATAAGGTCCTATGGAAATGGGAAAATGAATACATACTTGATGTCATTCGATGCATCTTCTTTTGACCTTGATTATCTATCTGCATAACTCTACCAAAACCATTTTATCATCTAGATATTTTGGCAATTTGAATTGAAATTCATCAAAAGATCCAATCCTCAAATATGTAAATGTAGGATATTGTGTATAATAGCTTCCAAATTGCATTATTGTTTGTGTGGCTGCATTTGATAGACTACATTCTGGACAACCTTGTATTTCACAGTATAACTTCATTGTGAAAACATCATCAATCCTTCTTTAATGTTCGTAGCTTTTTCTAGTTGTATGTTTGGGTAGAAATCATAGACTTGAATATTTTCATCATAGTGGGTAACAGTAGGTAGGTCATTGCCTATTTTTTGACAACCTAGGGCATGGATGAGGAAAGATGACATTGCAAAACTATATGAATATTTTACTGTGACAAGCATTTCAGTTCATCTATCACTTATTAGTTGTGCCCAATCTATATATGTATTATCTGCACATATAGATTGCACAATGAAAAACCACCATTCTTAAAAATTTAGGGCTTGTTCATTTCCTATGATTCTATGAGGTACTAAAATGTCTACAATCTCTTTTTTTGAGATTTGTTTTGTATAGGGTTTTGGGCTCTCATGGTTTAATACCATCTTGTTGAAATTATAGCTCGCCAATGTGAGTTTTTTTGTTAAAATTAGAAGCTGCTATAGAGAAATTCGAGTCTGAATATTGTTGTCTTGAAGGTAGACCAAAGAATTTATGTATTGAATCTCTATTCAAAGGGATGAAAACTTGGTTGTTTTGTCTCCTTATCTGTCTAGTATCTAGGTCAAATCCTTGAATGCATTCCATAATGAGCTCTGGTACCTGAATAGTGATAGGAAAACCTGCTGCTTGTTTTAATCCACTGTCAATGAGTCTTTGTGTAATGGGATGAACTGATTCTAAATTTATTCTTCTATGTAGATCATTTAAATCGTAAAAATGTAGCTTTCTATTTGTGATTTCTTTCCATGCACTGTCTATTCCATCGAGATGATCATAACTATGCATTTTGGTAATCATTCTATAAAGACTAATAGATTGCAATGCAGAGTTTTGATGAAGGGTTTCTTATATTGTAGTGATCGATTTCTTGGCTTTTGTTTGTTCGGCTAGAATGATTGTTTAAGATATTTCCTTTATATTTTGAGTGTAAGATATTTAGTAAGTCGAGAGAATGATGTGATAGATAGTGGACATTTAATAGTTATAGTTGATAATTAAATGGTAATAAAAGCTTATAGTGATTAATGCTATTAATTTTTTATTTTTTTTTCGAGTACAATTATTATTTTCTTCTAGATATGAATGCTATGTGTATTCAATATAGTGGGTATTATAAAAGCTGGTGTATGTCATGACGACTAGATTTAATTTTTTTATTTTTTTTATTAGTGTGTTATCAAACAATTATCAGAGCATTAAGTATTGTCATATTGGATAGGCAATATATTTGTTAATTGTATTTTTGAAGTCAGTCAAACTGATGCTTAGAGTACATGTTCATTGAACGGTTATCGCGACCCTGTAATAAATAAAGGTCTATTACAATTTGTTAAAGGTATTACGACTACTATTGATTTATATCAATGTGATCGAAGGTTAATATCATTACTAAATTGACCTTTGTCACATTGCCTATCGGATTTGTATAGACTTTAAAATCTCTTCCCATCGACTTTTTGTTGAATTCGTATTTGAATTTTTGGGTATTGATATAAGACGATGCAAAATCCAAAAAATAAGCATTTAAGTAATTTAGATAAAGTTAATTTAACAATATTCTCAATTTAGAATATAATTTTAATTTTACTATTAATTTTAAATTTGAATTTTCGGGTATTGATATAAGACCATTCAAAATCCGAAAAGGGTTTCCTTTGAATTTTTCATTTTTCATAATTTTTATTGTTGCGAATTGTATATATCAATGAAATATTATGGATTATTGGATATTGAACATAGTGTCATCTAAATCCAATATGGTCAAGAAAACAAATATGAATATGTAAAATAAAATAATAGGAGATATATATTATATGCTAATGGAGTATTTTCGATTGTCAGATATTGATATTAGAAATGTCTAAATCCAAAAATTTTAAGTGTTTTTGTTGCCCTTTACTCTATTTTAATTTTTTGATTTCAGATATTCATGTTAAAGGGTGCAAAATCCATATGAAGTTTGAGTAGGCTAAATCAGAAATTGTAAGAAAAAAATTTGAATATGGAAAATTGTTTAATAAGAAATATATATTATATGTTAAAGGAATGTTTTTGATTGTCAGATATTGATGTTAGAAAAGTCTAAATGCAAAAACATTAATTGTTTTTCTTGTCGTTTATTTTATTTGAAGTTTTGGATTTTGGGTATTCATGTCAAAGGTGTAAGTTCCATATGTATTGTGTATTTCTTCCCAAATATCTATGTTTTAAAATGTCATTCGTAAATTTTATGTCATATTATTTTTTTTGTTTTTGGATATTGATGTTGTCCTATACAAAATTTGATACAATTAAGGTGCACACTATTTTTCAATAGTTTAAAGAAAATATATATATATATATATATATATATATATATATATATATATATATATATATATATATATATATATATATATATATATATATATATATATATATATATATATATATATATATATATATATATATATATATATATATATATATATATATATATATATATATATATATATATATATATACTATCTTAGTTGAAATTGTTTTATTGGGTATTGATTGTTAGATATTAATTTTCTCAAAAATGTCAAGAAAACAAATATGAATTTGGAAAAGAAGTTGATAAGAGAAATATATTATTGAATTGGAAAGTGGATTTACAGTTATTGATATAAGATGTTGACAAATCCATAAAGGGTTTTCTAGGTTTTTTGCATTGTGTAAGTTGTTCTTATGTTGTCTTTGAATCTCTGAATGGTTGGCGAATAGTGAATTCATCTAGTGATTCAGCAACAATGGTCTCTCCAATTCTCATGATGCCTGGTGGTTTTCATTAAATATCCAGTGATTCAACACAGTTATTTTCTCTCATTCTCTCAATGACACGGTGAAGTATTTCTATTAATTTCCAAATCCCAGTGATTAAGTATGAAACATATGGTGATTAGTGACAAGGCTATAAGAAGATGCTAGTTTGTTTAGTCACATGATTTGCTGATAGTTGACAGTTAACTAAAAGCATTCAACATCTTAGTGAATAACATATTCCCTTAATCTCAGAAAGATGACGGTTAGTGATTTAGCATTGTGAGATACATCGATAAACTGAAAGGTAATACATGGTAGAGGTTGTCTCTTATTCTCGTCATGAAATAGTTCAAAATTAAAGTATTTTACGATTCAATAAGGATCACGGATGATGTTAAAGATGAACATATAGCGTTTAATTTTAATATTGAACCAAGGTTAAGAAATATATCTAACAACTTATAGAGAAAGGTTTTTGGCTAAATATCCTAACATAACCGAGTTAGTAACAGTATCCAGAGGTAATGAGAATATAGTTGTTGCAGAATCTTGTGATTAAGCTTGAGTTAAGTAAATAATTTAGAGATTGGGAGATGCACTGTTTGCTAAATCTCATTTGAATCTTATAATACAAATGAGGTTAAAGAGAAGATCTAAACATTACAAGAATACATTCAGTCGCCGAATCTTGTAATCACACTAAGTTTAATTTTTAGGTTATGGGATTCAAAGATTTTCTTTTGTTGCTTAATTTCTAGATCAAACATAAGTTACGATAAAGTTTGAGAGATTGCACAAAGGTCTCAGTCGCTCATTCTCCAAAAGTAACTCTAGTTAAGATAAGTTTCATGAGATTGGGAGAATGATTTCAATTGCTTGATCTGATGATTAAGTCAAAGTTAGGAAAAGTTTACTGAGATCACAAGGTGTCTTCATTGAGGGGTTTTTCAGTATTCAAGGACTTTAAAGAATAAAATAGTGATCATTTCTTTGGGCTTTCTTCATAACATATAAATAAAACATGTTAATATTTCACGTTATGGCTAGCTTTGATTTGAATTTGGTATTATGTAGAAGTAAATGCCTAATGCAGGAGCATCCTGGGTGTAAGAGCAATGTTGCATCACCCATAAATATTTCTAGTTTGTTTTCAATGAGGGCTATCTTGGCTAGAGCTGCTATTTATTTAAATTTACTATTTGTAGTAAGTTGGTCATATGATTTCAGAATGTTCTAATTTCACAGGTGGAGGTTCATCTTAGTCATATCAACCTACCAGTTGAGTTTCATTGCCACATCATCTATATTGGTGAAGTTATTGAGGTTTTTGGGTATGAAATCTTTGAGCTCAATTTTGAAGGCATTAGAGGCTCTAGATCATGATCAACCCCCAGCTAACTAGAGCTTGCGCAAGTCAAGCACTGTAGATCAGGTCCTTCTATTTCTGAAAAGTGGTTATAATAG
Source organism: Chamaecyparis obtusa (assembly GCA_027943335.1). Classification (NCBI taxonomy): domain Eukaryota; kingdom Viridiplantae; phylum Streptophyta; class Pinopsida; order Cupressales; family Cupressaceae; genus Chamaecyparis; species Chamaecyparis obtusa. Next base: position 993,619 of record BSBK01005531.1, read on the forward strand.
ACAAACAGAGATATGATTTAAAAGTTATGGCCTCTGGAAGATGGGATACCTAAAAACATATTTTGTAATTATTTGGAGCCAACCCTAATGTAATAATTGTAAAAAATAAAATAATTCTAGGGAAGTCAGCCTTAAGGGCTAAATTTCTAGAACCTTCTTGGGCAGTAGAAATTGTCTATATAAGAAAGATCAGTAGTGTTGTCTAGGGCAGTTCTGGGTAGTAGATCTAGGTAATGATTTGAGGCTTTATCTTGCATAATATTATAATGGAAAATGCCCATGTGGCTTTGCATATTTTAATTTTGAATATTTTTAATTCCATATTTGTGGAGATAATAAGAAGCCCATTTTTTGTTCTCATGAATTGTTGTTATTTCTTTGTTTATGTTATGTGTTTGTGGTATTAAGGGGAGCACCCTTCATCAAGTGGTATCAGAGCACGAGTTCCTAAGTGTGTAAATAGATCACTGATTGTGAGGTAGTTTGCACCAGGACCGTGGTTTAGGGTTTCAGTGATAAGTACAAGAATGCCTCCACGAAGGGAACATGGAAAAAGAGGTGGTGTTGTGACACCTGAGGTTAGAGCCCTCTAGAGAAAAGTGTCAGCATTGAAAGAAGAGAGTCACAGAGGAATGAATCTTACAGTCAGAGATGAAAGTGAGGATGAAGCTGAAGAAGAAAATTTTGATTAGGAAGGAGAAGGAAAAGTTGTGAGAAAAGTGGAAGAAAAGATTATTTGGGTCATTTCCTAGATTGGGAAAAGACCTAAGATTGAGGTTCCTACATTTTCAAGAAATCTTAACCCAGAGGAGTTGATCTCGACTGGATCAATGAATTAGAAGAATATTTTGAGTATGAAGATATTGAGGATCCTGATCGGGTCAAGTTTACGAAGGCCAAACTAAAGGGTCATGCGAAGATCTGGTGGGAAGAAATCCAATTGGAGCAAAATAGAAGAGAAAAGGATAAAATCACAAGGTGGGATCAAATGGTGGATAAATTGAAGTGACAATTCATTCTTGTTGATTATGAGCTTGACTTATTGAAGAAAATGCAATGTTTGAAGCAAGTAGGAAGATCTATTCAGGAGTATACAGAGGAGCTCTATCGAATCCTCATCAGAATAGGGAATGCAAAAGTTAATAAGGAGTTTTCCCACTACCTTATGAGATTAAGGCCAAGCTTTCAAGAGGAGTTGAATTTGGTTCGAATGAAAAGTATTAAAGAGGCATACCATTTTTCCCTAAAAGTAGAGGAAAAGTTGAACAAGAAGTTTGAGAGAAGACAAAACGGAAGATGTTGTGGTAGAAGATCTAGTGGATGGTCATGTGGAGGCCGAAATGAAGATCCAAAAAAGAAGGATGAGGCTAGTAGCATTCAAACTTAGAGAGGAAACAATTTTAATTATTTCCATGATGAGAATAATAGAGATGAAAGAGGAAGAGGAAGAGGACAAGGATCAAGAAGAGGAGGCTTTCATGGAACATGTTTTCACTATCGAGAAGGTCATAGGGCATATGAATGTCCTCAATGCAGAGGAAGGATTGATAGGAGAATTGAAGGCCAGGCTAGAGTTGCACATGTAGATAAAGATGCCAAATCATCACATTCTAAAGATGCTGAAAGAGGAGAAATGATAATTAATAGAAGTGTCCTACTGAGTGGTGAGAATGAACCTGAGCAAAGGAGGAGCTCGTTTTGTACCAAGTGCAAGTGTGAGAATAAGCGTTGTGATGTGATTATCGATAGTAGAAGCACTAGCAATTTGGTGTCAGAAGAGATGGTCAGAAAGTTGAAGCTCAAGAGACAAAAAATACCCACATCCATATTGGATCACTTGGGTGCAATATGACCACGAGGTCATGGTCAATGAACAATGCCTAGTAAAGTTCAAGATTGGTAGAAACCATGATGAGGTACTATGTGATATCATACCTATGGATGCATGTCATATGTTGTTGGGTGGGTTGTGGCAGTTTGATAGGTGTGATGTACATGATGGTCATGCAAATACCTATTCCCTTACGAAGGATGGAGTGTAACATAAGCTGAAGCCATTAAAGGAAATAGAAGAAAATGTATGTGGTAATGAAAGAATAACTTTTGTTGATTGAAAAAAGTTCCTAGATGGTATGAGGCATGAGCATATGTATTTTTTTTTAATTCCAAAAGTTGGTAAAGAGGAAGTAGAAGATGTACCTATAGAAGTTGCAGATCTATTGAATGAGTTTTAGGATATTGTATCCGATAATGTTCCTAATGGATTACCACTAGTAAGGAATATTAGTCATCAGATGGACTTGATTATAGGAGCCAATTTGCCAAATAAGGAAGCACATAGAATGACACTAGCAAAAAGTGAAGAGTTGAATAGACAAGTACATGAGTTGTTACAAAAGGGGTTGATTCGGGAGCTCCTAATTCCATGTGATGTACAAGTAGTATTAGCACTAAAAAAGAATGGAGAATGGAGGATGTGTACAAATTCTAGCGCTATCAACAAGATCACAATCATTTACAGGTTTCCATTACCACAGATGGATGATATTATGGACTGTTTGAGTGGAGTTGTGTATTTCTCAAAGATAGATCTGAAGAGTGGATATCATCAGATTCAAATCAGAGAAGGGGATGAATGGAAGACATCCTTCAAGACAAAGGAAGGACTATATAAATGGTTAGTCATGCCTTTTGGGCTAACCAATACACCGAGCACTTTCATGTAGCTCATGAACGAGATTCTAAAAGGATTTTTGGGTGAGTTTGTCATTGTTTACCTTGATGATATTTTGATCTTTAGTAAGACATTGGAGGAGCATATGATGCATATTTGTATGGTGATTGAGAAGTTAAGGGAAGAGAAATTGTTCATTAATTTGAAGAAGTACAATTTTGTGAAGAAAGAGTTAGTGTATTTGTGATTTGTAGTTTCAGCAGAAGGTCTAAAAATGGACCGAGAGAAAGTACAAGCTATCCTTGAATGGCCTACTCCAAGGAGTGCTACTGAGGTAAGATCTTTTCATGGTTTGGATAGCTTTTATAGAAAATTTATCAGAAGTTTTAGTAGTATTTGTGGACCCTTGACTAAAACAATGAGAGGGGATAGAAAAGAATTTAAGTGGACTATTGGGGCAAATAAGAGTTTTAGACTATTAAAACAAAAAGTTACTCAACAACCTATTTTAGCACTTCCATATTTTAATAAGGTGTTTCAAGTAGATTTTGATGCTAATTGTACTGCAATAGGAGCTGTTATGAGCCAAGAAGGTAAACATGTTACTTATTTTAGTGAGAAGTTGAATGATGCCAAGAGGAAATATTCTATTTATGATCATGAATTTTATTGCATAGTTCAAGCATTGAAAAAATGGAGACATTATCTTCTCCCTAACGAGTTTGTTTTATATACTGATCATTAAGATTTGCAATATTTGAATAGTCAAGGAAAGTTCAATCAAAGACATTTAAAATGGGTTGAGTTTTTGCAGAGTTATACATTTGTTTTAAAATAGAGTGAAAAGTCTAACAAGATTGTAGATGTCCTAAGAAGAATGCAAACTTTTCCTATAGAGATGCAGATTGGGGTGGTTGGGTTCACGGAACTCAAAAATTTGTATCCAAACGATCCCAATTTTGGTGAAGCTTGAAAAGATTGTAAAGAACCAGTTACTCTAGACATAAAAAAGTGGTTGGATTTCATCATTTAGGATGATATTCTATTCAGAGAGAGTCAGTTGTCCATTCCACAAAGTTCTATGAGGGAGAATCTTATTAAGGAGAAAAAAAGTGGAGGATTGGCTATACATTTTGGTCGAGATAAAATTCTTTCTTTAGTTAGTGAGAATTGTTACTGGCCATAGCTGCAGCAAGATGTCAAGAAGTTTGTACAAAGTTGAAAATTATGACAAATGGAAAAAGGAGTAAAACAAAATACAGGGTTGTATCAGCCATTACCTGTACCAAAAAATCCTTAGGAGGCTATCAGTATGAATTTTGTTCTTGGTTTTCCAAGGACTCGGCGGGGACATGATTCAATCTTTATGGTGGTTGATAGATTTTCAAAGATGGCACATTTTATTCCCTCCAAGAAGACTAATGATGTTGTTCATATAGTTGAATTATTTTTCAAAGAAGTGGTGAGACTACATGGTTTTCCAAAGAGCATAGTTTCAGATCGAGACACTAAGTTTGTGGGATATTTCTGGCATACATTGTGGAAGAAGTTAAAGATAGATTTGAAGTTTAGTTCATCACATCATCTACAGATTGGTAGACAGCTAGAGGTGGTGAATAGAAGTTTGGGGAAATTTGCTGAGATATTTGGTTGGAGATAAGCCAACATGATGAGATTTGATTTTACCACATGCAGAATTTCCATCCAATAATTTTTTCAATAGGAGCACTGGTAAATCACTTTTCCAAATTGTATATGGAAGTAGTCCTAGGGATGCCTCAGAGTTGAGAGAGATAGACAAAGGAGAAATACGTAATGTTGAAGCTGAGGATTTTGTAGAACATTTGAAGAACATCAATGAGGAGGTGAGGAAGTAGAGCTAAGCTTCATTTAGAAATTTCAAAATGAGTGAAGCTGAGTCTAGCCACATCCTTTCCAGTGAGGGAATGAAGGAACAAGAAGATGAGAAGAAAGGAAAGCCAAACTTTTCTGAAGAATTCATCATGTTGCTTCCTAGTTCAAATCAAAACAAGATGGTGAGAAATGAAGTTTTCATCGATGACATGTCAAATTGTAGGGATGCTAATACCCCTTCCTTCTCTGGTTTCATGTTATTCAATTATTTCTATAAAATCATTCTAGATCTATTCCCATTAGCAATGCACAAATGTTAGGAATGGCTAAGCTCATAGTTCCTGATGTATTCATAGATATCGATCTCATGTTTGAATTTTCTAGGAATTATGATCCTGTCTCTAAGACAATCAGGAAAATTGACCAGTCAGCCCTAGTTAGCCTTGATAGGGGGTCTTTCATGCAAGCCTTCAATTTATATTCCTTGTCATCCACTGACATTGACCTCATAAAAGAAAAATAAAAGTATGCAAGGAAAGTAGAGCTTGTGAAAACCCAGGTTGCCCAGAATATGCCTAGGATTGGAAAATATGATTCCCCTCTCCCTCCATAGATGAAATATCCCTATGAGTTTAAGGCCCTCCCCTTCTATATGAAATATCATGCATATGGATTGTGTCAAGTTCTGTGAATTGATAGAGATGGAGAAAGGCTACCAGCTGATTTATTGATGTGGATTCTCATTATTCAAAACTTACATGCCAATATAGACTATGATTATATTCAGTATGTAATTGACAAGATGCATGAGGTTTGGTTAGCATTAGAGAGGGAAAGAAGCCAATAAAATTCATGCATTACTCTCTATTGATGCATATGATTTTGTACTACAATATTGATAGTTTGGATGTACACATGTTGAGACCCAGAATAATGAAGGATGGACAACCAAATCCAATGCATCTTTGGTTGAGAGGGTGGAATTAGACCTCCAATGAGAATCAATTTTTTGGTTTCCAAAATTGGATATTCCATCCAATCGTAAATTTGATGGGGAGTAAATTTGATGGGGAAAAATATCACAAGGCTTTCGGTTAGAATACTTAGGCTTCTCAAGCCTAAACAATTTGTTAACAACTGGCAAATGGGGCATAATTGGGGTGATTTCTATGTGGGTTAGACCTACACATTGATCAGGGTTTATGGTTTCCCACAACCCCCTCATATACTTCCAAAATATGTACCACCATGGGTTTCCCTATTGGAATTCATTTGGTAGTTGATTTGACTAACAAAGAGAACCTAGCTCCACATGGGAAGGGAACTTTTACTCCTCAACAATTCAAATTGCCAAATTTTATGATTGGAAAAAGAGCATTGCCACAATTGAGCATGTGGCTGAGTCACTTCATGATGGCCTCTACTATATATAGGTATGTTGATTCTAAGGATTTTATCAAAGATGCCAAGAATTTTCTCATTCCCCACATTGGCGCTATTAAAGATCATGAGGGATGTGATGATGAAGATGTAATTAGAAACATGTTGGATGATAATGATATTGGGAGGAAGATCACTAAGTTCTATGATCTTTTGAACTTGGAAGCTCAAATTAAGAAAGTTAGAATTGTCTTTAGAGGTTTTTTCCCAGACCTTCCTATCAGAGCCCTAGGTTTCTACACTAGGAACTCTGGGTCTCATATCTCACCTATGCATAACCTTGAGTATCTTAACTTTGTCTCTTTTTGGATTATGTTGTTATGCTAAAACTTGAATCTTAGGAAACGAAGGCTACCTTTCGTGTTCTTATGTTGTATTGTCTTACAAGGGCACACCCATTTCTCTATGATTGAGTTATATTTTAACAATTATTTATGTTTTTGCATAATGAGATCAGTGATGTGTTAAGTGGATGTTTCCTATAATATTAATGGAATGGCGAAGAATTCTTGAGACTTGTGTTTGTTTTCTTGAAAGGTACTGGTATCCCTAGAAGGGTCAAAAGTTAAAGGATACTAAATGTTTTGAATCTTAATTATGGTAGTAGATAATATTACCCCTTGATCCTACCTATAATATAATGTTGTGCACTCTATCTTCTTACAAATACCTAGTTGAATTTTATCCTACTTAAGGTATCTTAGAAATAGATTTTTTTTGGATCTTTAAAGAATGAAATGATTGTGGTAGTACTTGATAGGACTGATAGGGCAATAATTAGATTACATGGCTAATAATATGTACCTAGGAAAGAAGTGAAAAATAATAATAATAATAAATAAATAAATTAGGAACAAATAATTTACTGTCATATGCATTTCTCTCTCTCTTTCTCTCTCCCCTCTTAAGAAATAAGTTTTGCATGACTAAAATTGTTTAGACAAGGCAATAATATATTAGGAAAATTTGTAAATACTCAATTAGGAAACCCTTGGGTGAAGGACCTATGTCCCCAAGATTTTATCATAGGCTATAATTCACATTTTCATTTAGGAAGAGGAATTTTTATCCCTATCTTGGTAAGAAGTTATATCCTTTCTACATATCTTATTAAATTGCACAAAAAGGATTTAAGATAACATAATCAAGAAATTCTAGGGAAGAGTATGTGCGATGATGGATTATCTGTACTAATGATGGAAGTTGTTTTTATTAAATATATGTTTTGCAAAATGCCTAGTGAATAGTTAGGATCCTAGATGGGTATTTTGGAAACAAATTCATGTTTTGTATACATTGTGATCAACACCATATTAGTAAGAAATTAACAACATTAAGTGATTGATCAACTATGAATAAGGAGTTGTTGTGGTAAATAAATGTTATAGAAATGTACCTTACTCAATTTCTACTTAGAACTGATGTTATCTCAAAATTTTAAAGTGTACGAGGGTAATGTTTCAAATAGGTAAAGGGTAGAAATTAAAGTTATGTACAGTAGTTAATGTTATTAATTTAGATGTTGTGGTTATGAAGATAGTAGTAGGACTCATATACTTCTTTCTCTCTTAATGGATCTATGATCGTTATGAAATAAAGAATTTGAAATAACTCTTAAGAAAATGCCATATGGAGATTGCCTGACATGCAAATTAGGGAAAAGTGCATAGATAAATAGTAAGCTTTAAGAAGGGATCCCAACTTAATAAATAATAGTGCAATAAATTGTAAATTGTTTAGATCTCCTCTAGGGGGTGAATGTGTTTTTGGAAATCAAGCACTACAACTATTGTGAAAGATGACTTAGAATATGTATATTGTAAAATTTGTGTGTCCTATGTCATTGGAATTCTACTTCAAGCTTTGATGGAAAGGAATATTTCTTATAAAACTATGTGTTAATGAAAATGGTAAGTTTCAACTATCTAGATTGTTTTATTTTCATGATTACAAAAGTAAATAAAAATTATTTGATGTATTCCCTTCATGATCATAACAAATATAAATGTTACATACCTCTTTATGTTTGGTATTCATAGCTTGTAAGGGACACAAATTTTGGACCCTATTTGTAATAAGGTCTCACAAGTTGTATTATGTAGGGTTAGATTATGTCTCAAAAGGGAAAATATATCATAAATTCTTTCTTTTTTTATACTGGTTACCATAGATAGGAACTTTGATATTGTGAAAGGAAGTGATAATCTTAGTTGGTAAAACATGCAATTTCCTAATATATTGATATTAGTGAGTAAACATGAATACCTTAGAGTTTCGACTTGATAACAATAATTTTGATGCAATTTCAAGTATCTTGTTAACAAACTTACAGCATAAAGTGATAGACTCACATAGGTAATTCTTTTTGAAAGTCATTACTAATTGAATTGAGTTAATCTACACTAAAGTTGTAATAAGATAGGATTTACCAAAACTCTTGATAGGAGAAGAATGTGTGCAGTCATTAAATTAGGATCTAGAATAGTAATAATATAATTCTGTTAGATAATGTGTGTATATAGTTCACATTCCCGACTTCCAGGAGTAAGTCGAATCTTAGTGGGGGAGGATGTAATACCCCTCTAACCCTAATATAAGTTTTGTGTTTTTGAAAGAATTAAGATCCTTTGATGTTTTCTTATAGCTTAAGTTGTACATGATACTTGTTTGATCTATTCCTATAGTTGTTTATAATAATTTCATAAGCTAGTACTCAATGATTCTAATATCAGACATACTATCTAAAGGTATCATTTTTGTATGTATTTATCTCCATGTATGTATTGAGTACCTACAAGACCTTTATGAACATAGTTAGGATGTTATATGATATGTACTTGATAGATATATATAAGTAGTTATTTATATTTTCTTCTATTAAGGTTACCTTGGATGAATCTTGTATCTCACTTGATGATTTGATTATGTTAATTTATTATTAGTATTGATAAGATACTAACACAATGCTTTAGATTCTAACCTTCATTATGATGATGCTACATGCTTTGAGTGTATATATATACATGATGTGTTTTCATGATTTAGGAAAAAGTCGTAGTTACTCACATAGCTGAGGTCCACACGATGTATCGATCCTGGTCATCTGTCTGCAATGTTTTCTTTTATATGTATATCCGTGCATATGTATTTCTTCTTTGTGATGTAGGCTTGCAGGTACCGGGCATCGACTTCACCTGGCTTCACAGGTCTGAGCATGCCCTCAAATCCTCGATGGTTGTTGTTATGGAGATAGTACTAAGGCCCCTACATGAGTCTTCCTTTGTCATTATTCCAATTTGGGAATATTAGGGTTCCTTCTTTGTCAGTCAACCTTTGGGTCAAAAACCCAGATCCAACGCACCCGGTTGGGCATGGTTGTAGTTAGTGCCTTGTGACCACTTGAATTCATTTGGTTGTATGATTTGTTTAATCATTTTATTTATTTCTCCTTCTTGGTATGATTCTTAGTTAATCTTTCTATGTTGTATTTCAGGAGTTTGGCTTGACTTTCCTTATTGACTTTGGTTATATCTCCTAGCTCAGGGGAGTGGGCCTATTGGTTCCACATGGTTGGGTGGTTAATATTTATATCGAGGTATTGATCGTGATTCTTTGGATGATCCTAGCACATATTCCTTTCCAGATCTGCAGTTGAAGATTTCTTATTGGATATTTTAATATGTTGAGATGTACTTATGTATTTGTATTCATGTAATTTTTAATCTCCTAAAAGGAGTCTTGTAGTATTGATGCAATCTCAATTCAAAGCAATGCATAAGGGAATGGGTAGTTCTAGGTAAAAGAAAGGGAAAAAAATGTGGAATATTGGACATGTTACTAGCATTAAAAGAAAGTGTTTATGTTATTTATCCTATCCTCTTATGTTGTCCATGTGTAAAGGAAATAATCTTACATATAATTATATATAATGATGTATCACAACAATAATGTATTCTCTCTTGATGAAAGAATTCAAAGAGATTATTGAGAAATGATAGATTAGTGATTGGAATTATTAACAATGAATGGTTATGAAACAATGCAATAGAATAGTAATTTGATTATAATGTTAATACTTGGTTCATGTTAATGAAGTACCTAGGATAATGCCTACCTTAATGAATATTAATCTCTTACCTAAATTATTAGAGAAAAGTGATATAAAGGATAGTAGATGTAGATGAAATCAATATGAATTTATGGAATGAGTTGATAAAAGGAATAATGATGTTGGATGATTAACCTATGTTTAATAAAAGAAATAAGTTAGGGACATTTAACTTGGTGCATTAAAATGAATGTAGATCTTTTAAGCTCATGATTATGTGAATATCTTATGCATGTAAATGGTTTATATGATGTTGCTTTAGTAGCGACGTTAGGGAACCTGGGAGGACTTAAGTTGTATAAATCTTACATTCAAGTAGTAGAAAATTATTTCTTCTTTTAGAAATATGAAGTGTAATGATGAATATTATTCTAGTTAAAATAAATAAATAAATAAATAAAAAATTCACTACTTGCATTTTATAGAGGTTTTATGTCTTGTCCTCTTGGGTTGCCTGGCGGGGTGTTACACTTCCTTACTTAACTAGAATTGACAGAATGATGGAGATGTTTGATACCCTCTCAAATCAGTTGGAAGTCTAGCTTGAGGAGAAGCAAGATGTGAAAAAGGATTACTCATCTTCAGAGTATGAGGAAGTGAGTGAGAGCTCGTATGAAGAGGATAGATCTCCCCAAATAAATGAGCTTCATGTTATTTATCTAAACTAAGATGTTCTTGAGACAAAAGATGAAGATGAGCCTGCTCAAAAGAACCAAAGACTTGAGGAAGGAAAACCTTCAAAAGAGAAGCAACAAAATAATTAAATTGATAGGGCTGCAGCCCTAGTGCTTGGTGATAGACCATATTATCACCATATGAGGAAAAGAATCAGAGAAGGAAAAAAGGTGGCCAGAGAAGAAGAGGTGGAATTGTGTCATGCCCAAAAGTTGAGCAAAACACTACAAAATTTTTCTAAAACCTACTAACTATCTACCAATAATCACTCTTACGCAACTAAGAAGAGCACACTAACTAGCACAAGATCTTATGTTTACGCAAAATGGTGTAGAGAGAAAAAATAAACAACTGATAATATCGAAGGGTCTGACAAAACCCCAAAGGTCAAACCATAGAAGGTTGACCAAGTTTGACCAAAAGTCAAACTTCATCAAACAGCTCCAAACAAAGCTAAAAGGTTCCCTAGACTATTAGCTTCGACTGACACGTAAATCAAGATAGTTGACTAAAAGTCAACCAAAGTTGACCAAAAGTCAACCATCACCGAAATATGCACGACCAAGCTAAAAGGAAATAAAATGCATCTAAGAATACTTGGGCATGCAAATTGAGGCATTTGACCAAGGTTTGACTAAAAAGTCAACTATGTAATAAGATAACCAACAAGTCTGTTAAGGTCAAATTGATTAAAGACTTGATCACAAGGGTCAAACTAGAGAAGGTTGACCAAGTTTGACCAAGTTTGACCAAAAGTCAAACTTCACTAAACAGCTTCCAAGCTATCCTATAGGGTTTCCTAAACTGCATGCTTCAACTAGCACGCAAATTGAGATAGTTGACTAAAGTCAACCAGAGATGACCAAAAAGTCAACCATGTATCGAACAACATGCCACAAAGTTAAAAAGGTTCAAAAATTAATGAAAAATACTTGGGCAGGTAAATCAAGGTGTTTGACCTAGGTTTGACCAATGGTTGACCAAAAGTCAACTATGCCCAAATATGACCAACGATGATCTACTAAGGTTTAAAACATAACATAGACTATTTGTGCATGCAAACCAAGGCTAATGCCCTAGGTTTGACCAAGGGTTGACCAAAAAATCAACTATGTACAAAATGGTCAACATGACCATTAAGGTCAAATTGACTTGAGGTTTGACTAAAGGAAGAAGAAATAAAACCCTAAGACTATAACATTCCCTAGTTGAATAGTTAGAGTTATCCTAAAAGTTCGATATTCTAATTAATTAACTCCAAATATATAATTATCCCATTTACATAGTTACAAAGTATTGAGAAATAAATCTAATGCAACACATCATAATCTGACCATTACAATATTTTAATCTAATTTGTTTAAGCTAATGTGTTCAAATGTTTTAAAAAAAATAATAAGCTAAAGTAAGTTCTTTAATAGGTTTAACCCAATCTTAACGTTAAAATGTCTAGAATGAATTAGGAGTTACTAATTCTAATTTAAATGTAAATAAAAGTTGAATTTAATTCTAAAACAAAATCTATCTAAAAATAAGTTTAAGTTCCCTATAATGACTTAGACTTTACTAAATACAATTTAATCTTGATAAAATTCAATTTATCTAATATACTTGAAACACCGAATACTTAATAATAATAACACCCTTATTATATTCTTTTTTTTTTTATAATTGCTGGTGTAAATTTAATTTCCTGAATTTCAAAACAGCGAGTATGTAGAGAATTTATTTTTAAAATTAAATTACATAATTGCATTCATATTAAGCGGCTAAACAACTTGTAGGAATCAAAATTTTGATTTAGGCCTTTTTATTTATTGATAATTTTCAAGAAATTTTCTAAGTACAAAATATAAATTTAAAATAACATTTCACAATATAACATTATAATTAATTAATTTAAATTATCATAATACAAGTAAGATTAAGATAATTCAATACTATCGAATTTGAATATACCTTATAACACTATAATCTATAATATGCATAATGATGCCATAGACAATCATGGAGTTTGTCCAATTAAAATGACATTTAAATGTCCAAATTGCTTCCTAATCCATTAAACCCAAAATTTAATCCATAATTTCATTTTCAATACATTAAATAACAATAAAATTTACAAATTTAAAATGTATGATTTACAAGGAAATCCCCTATTTCTGAATTTCAAACATAACTTGAAATGCAAGGTTACAACAAATTTTACAATTTTGAATTTCAAACTCAACAATATTACCAGCTCCTATATCCAGCTGGGTACCTGATAGAGTGAGGTTGACCATGGAGGCTCACCTCCCAACCTAGGCCTTTTCAAGGCCACCCCCGAGCTAGGGGATCAGAACTAGAACGGGGCACAAACAGACACTCAAGCATGAAGGAAAAACATCCATACACAAATACATTTAACTCATAATCCCAATAGGGTTTTTACAAGAGGAAGGCCTCCAAGAGACCTTCCTGAAAATGGGGCAGAGGTGGACTACTAGGTGGAGAAGCCAGAACAAGATACAAATATCCCAAGCCACACATGGACTTGGGAAGACCATCTCCAAGAGATACGATCTAACTCTCCTTATGCCCCCCAGTTGCCCGTAGGCCATGTTTGGCATCATGGGTATCATGGGACCCCATGTTTTATCCCTCCACACATGGGAGACTCTACACATCCTGAGTCTACATCCTACTACCCCCTTCAAGGTTACTCCACCTTCCCTAAGGTGAGTAAACCTTGAAGAAACCCATCCCAAAATGAGATCACAAAGTAAAAACAATATTTTTACAAAATATAAATTTTACAACATGAACCATAAAAAGCCATGGACTCCATTAATGGAGCTCCAAGCTCAAACATATGCAAGAAATAACAAAAATAGCACAAGGCCTACCTTGATCCAAGCAAAGGTTGAAATCTTGAAAAAAATTTGAACTCCTTCCAAAGCTAGGCTCTCTCCTAAGCTTTTTCCAACAAGTGGTCTCCAAATCTAGAGAGTGGGTGATCAACTAAAACCTTACTCCAAGTTTCTCCTAAATAGGCAAACCTCCTAAAATCTAGGAGCCAATCAGAAGAGAGGAAGAAACTTCCTTTCCCTTCTTCCCACTTGCCTTCTTTCACCATAAATGGAGTTGAATGCAAGTTTGGGAAGAAGAGAGAGAGGTTAACCAAAACCTCACAACTCTTCAATCTCGTGCAAAATGAAAATCTTGACTTTAGAGGGGTCATTAATGAGTTTTAAGGCTCTTAATGGGTTGAAAATGACCCCTAACCCCTAAGGTATCAACCTGGGTAGCTAAAAATGACCCCAGTTAGCCTATGGGAGCCCAAAAGACCCTCCTAAACCCCACCTAAAGTTTATGCACGGATTTCTGATCTTTGTTGACTTCTAGAAACTTCTCAACCCAAGGTTAGTTGATCCTACCCTAAGGTTACACCCTAGTCAAGCCCTTGACCCATACAATATTAAAATACTTAACCATGCCAACACTTAAGCCACAATTTGCCAAATTTGGCACATTAAATAAAACAATAGACATGGCTAATACACATAGACATTTGCTAAATTAGATACACTCATGCAAACCACATATACAAATAAAAGACTACACAACGAGGTCCATGTTTCTTTTACAAAGAGGACCTTGGAATTGCATGGTATAAAACATAAGTTCCAATACTGGATCCCCGCATTTAGATCCATGGTCAACTTGTCTTGCACACTCATTGCACACATCAGTAGGTCCAATAATATGATATAAACATAATACATCAATACTGCATGGTTTAAAACTATGTCCGTAAATCAATCAACTAAGCATAACTTTGCTTTCCTAAACTAACTTTCCATCGCAATAATTTTAAAACATCATATAACATCACATGGAACATAATCGTAACTGAAATTGAAACATAACATGCAGTATCTCAAGTGTACCCTGATTACATAATCAGGTACCAAACATATAAAATAGGATTCAACAGATCCTCAAATACATAGGTGTCCAAGTTGTCTAGTATGTCTATGAAATAAGTACTGAAAGCATGGAAAACATAATGGTAATAGTATGACTATCTGGTAGGTCTCACAAATTGCCCCTCCTATTCGGTAAAGATGAACTGAAAACATATCAAGAAGAATTGCTCAATGATGATCAGTTCATCAAAACTGAGGAGTTCAAAAACTTGTCGATATGGAAGAAGTAATAGGAAATAGCCAAATCAATGACTGAGGATGCTGACCCTAGTGACAAATCCTTGAAAGCCTTCATTACATATGACCCTGAATCAGAAACCATCTTTGTTGAGGAAGCTAGGAAACTGGTTAAGTCTAGTGAAATGTTATTGGTACCAAGATGGGATTTAATATCTACATTCATCATAGATTAGATCAGGAGGCAACCAGAGGGAAGTCTATCTTATGAGGCTCAAATTGGTGACATGATAAGAGGATGTGGGTATGATCCCAAGTCTCAGACATTACAAATGTGGTCTCTTTCCCTAAGGACTCAAAAAACCTCCCTGGTTAGCATAGAAGAGAATATGGAAGGAAACAAGATCATCTGGACTATCCAAAACACTAGCGATCTTGAAGTGACAAAAGAAGTGACTCATTTTTCCCACCTGAATGAGGTGAAGACTACTGAATTGTCCAATTGATATAGCAAATTGTTTAATGAGGCAATTATTTTAGCAAAGGATAGAGAAAAGGGATTGGTGAAAATCAAGGCACTGGAAGATGAACTTGAAGAAATAAAGGTTAAGCTTGAAAAGGTCTCTAAGGAAGCTCCTCATCCAATCCTACAAATTGAAGTTGTAGTACAATCAGTTGTAGAGGTAGCTGAAGATGGAGGAGATAAATTCAAGAAAGACAAGCGGGATGTAGGCCTTAAGGTCCTCTCTGACATCATGCAACATAGGTTTGAGGTACTAAAGGGGAACATGAACTTAGTATATGTGGTGTTTCAAAAGGTAAATGAAAATATTAAAGAAGCTATGGGTACCTTGGAGCTATTTTTCAACATATGGTCTGGTAGAGGGGCCCTTTTTGAAAATCTTGAATTACTGCAGCCACATCGACCAAACATCCCATAAATAGTTGAAAAAGTGGGGGAGAAAATAGAACTTATTGGTACAACTTGGGCATTCTTCAAGGGTAAGGCCAATCAATTTAAGGCAAAGATGAACATGTTTGGCCCAGACTTTTATAAATATCTCCCTTCAATTTACAAAGATGATGGTGACATCATAAGTATTATGGAGTGGAAATTAGGTATGAATGAGTTGGTAGGTAGGTAGGAGGCCATCCTGAATGATAATGGCTCCTTAGACATTGATAGGCTCAACAATATTCTGGATGACATATTTAAAGTTGATAATGACTGCATTATACTTTTTGTTGATACTAAGGCCATTACTGATGTAAGATGGGATAAAAAGGTCAAGTTTTTGTAGAGCTTAAAGGTGTACGCATGGCCTACAGAAGAAGAGGTTGTAGTATGGGGCAAAAGCATCAAATTGAAGAAGAAGAAGCCAACTGCCATTGATGTAGAGGCATTGGAAGATGAGTGAATTGCAACATGGCATCTAATCCTTGAGCACCCAAGTTTTCTATTTCGTAAGAGGTGGTGAAATACTTATTGAAAGGAGAGTTTTTACATTAGTGTTTGGATTCTAAGAATCCTAGTCTTTGAATGTATTGATACAAGAAATATATTAATGTAAATATAGTGAATCTCCTTTACATATTTTTGTTCTCTTCATGTACGAATCTTGATTTCTTTGTGTATTGAATTTGTTTGGCATTTTTGATATGTCTGTGCAGGAATCTAATGACATTGTACGTAATGAGAGGATAAATTGTAAGGCATATTATCTGGGTTTTGGGGATATTTAATTTGAGTGATTTTTTATAGATGTATGCTTTTGACTCCGATGCCCTAGAATTTGGAACTAGTCTTTTCTTGATTTGCATTTTTCAACATCAGCAATATAAAATAACAATTTATCTTAAGATTTATTGAATGAAATAAATGTTCTTATATGTGTTAAGTATGCAGATCATTTTTGTGAGTCTTTGAAGTATTCAATCTAATAGGTACACTCGCCTCAGCCTGAAGCTTGAAATGAAGAAGGATATTAATACTTGTAATTAGAATTTTACAATGACAATTGAGTTGATGTGTGATTGAGTATTTTAGATTTTTTCTTTATACAATTTATAAAAATATCTGTAAATATACATTTGTATAATTATTAATAATAAATAGTATATTGGCAATGAAAAATAGTTAATAAGATAATTATAAATATTTAAATTTTTTTATAAATATTTAGTATATTGTTAGACATATATTAATATAAATATTGAATATATTGTTAATCAATTACAAATAAAATATACAATAACAAATAAAGTATTTTATATAATTTTAATAAATTATAATATAAATTTAATAATTTATTAGTATTATTTAGCATATTACTAAATTAGTAGAAATATTGTCTAGATTATATATGTGTCATACATAGTCATTTTGTATAGATCTTACTTTATTTTTCATTTAACAAATCTTCTTCCATAGCAAAATAATGTTGATGAACAATTATATGGATGAACAATTCTATGAACAATATTGTTCTGATAATATAAACATAAATTTGAATCAATTATAAAGTGTTTTATAAATCTTGTAAAAAAGCATGTTAAGGTTCAATTAGATCAATGTAATATCGACATGAAGCATAATGGTTTCAAATAATTGTTATCGAGATATCTTTATTGCAGGATCGCGAGAGACATTTGATGAACATGTCGTGTAGGTATCAGTTTGAGTGGGGTTGGAAGTAGAATTTAACAGAAATCATAGGATTTGATATAATTTGATGGTAGGCGTGAAGGAATCATTAATAGTAAATAAACGTACATAGAGAGTTCGTGTTGAACTAAATGAAGTTATTAGTTCAATTTGTGGACTTGCAAGTGACCAATAGTACGTGCATATTTATTGTTTAAGTAGATTTAGTGCTTCACATTTGTGCAAATACAATTACGTCACTATTTAGTGGTGACTAATGTGATGTGCATTTTGCACGTATGTATATTGAAGTAGTATTAATGTTTTAAATGTTTCATGTTGTGTAATTTTTTTTAACTTTAGAAATGATTTACTAATCTATTTTAAAAGAGAATAGCCCGTAGGGCCCCAGATTCTATTCCAGTTTTGAGTTTACCCCTAGCATCCCTTCTAGGTGCTCCAGTTGGAGATCGAGAGCGGAGATAGGGATAGGGCCTCGCCTAGATTCAGATCGCCCTACTATTTGAAGGGAGCAGTTCCAGTTCTAGTTCCATAGCCATGTGCGGACGGATAAGTCTTTAATGTTTCATAAATGTGAAATGTTGTGAAAATAAGTGTCTTTTTTTAGAATTTATTCATATTTAGTATGATATTATTTAGTAATTGGTTTTTCAGTTGTAGTTTGAAATATATATCATTTTGTTAGTCACGTTTGATTCAATTAAAATAAATTTATGAATATTGAATAAAATGTAATTCCTGTTGAAATACGTATTTTTATTGAAAACACTGAAATTCAAATAGACATTTATAAAAATTCTTACATTCAGTATATAAAAAAGAAAACGGTAAATACATTTTTTTCTTACAATATGATTTACATAATAATTATGTAAAGTAGATATATAAACTGGTAGGTAGTTTTTTGTAATTTTGAGAAAGTGGACATATCATAGAGTTTGTTTTTGCTTCATTATAATTGAATATGAAAGTTGTAAATCTATTGTTCACCTTATGTTATTTCTAAAAGTATATTTTTTAAGGTATCTGAAGAAAAATAGGTAGACAAACAAATCAAAAATACTTAAAAAAGTATTATGAGTTTTTTGGTTTGATAAAAAATATAGTTATGATGAAAAATTGGAATTGAATTCAAATTTACAATTAGTATATTAAGGTAGTCGAAACATTTAATAAGAATTTATTATTATATGAAATCAAAAAATTAATTTATGATATAATATAATTAAAATTTAAATATAGCTTATCTATGATTTTATCTATAAATTGATCAAAATAATTTATAGCATGCAAGAAGATATATATGATAGTAAATACCTTATTTTATTGTTAGGTTGCAAAATTCCAAACTATCTTTCATCTTTGTTCACGTAGAGTGTGTCGTTGTTTGGGATAGATGAGTGACATTCTTAATCCAAGTTGATTTCATGTAAAAGCTTGATGATTCCAAACTTTCCTTTTTATCTGTACACAAATAGAACTTTGGCGCTTTGGATAAACAACTGGAAATATTGATGTAGCTTCAATCTGCTTATATTGGTTGATTTCTTTACAATCAGAACATTGTGTGGAGAGCTCTCAAACGAAAGGCGATTCTTGTTGTCTTTCAGATTGTAAGCATTTCTAAAAGTTGGTAGGTGCATTTCATTGTATTATTTGAACTGTTTATATTTTCTACTGTGGTGCTACATAATTGGAATTTTAAGGGATTAAACTGCTAGTTGTGTCATTATTCAATGTAAATTTATTTGTTAAAAACCCTAGTTGTTTAAAATGACATCACATAGGGAGTTTAAGGGGGAAATTGACTATAAAAAAAGGGCCATTTGTGATGATTTGTTAGAATTGTTGCCTCCATCCATATATGATGCTTCAAAAATGAAGGAAATAATTTTGAAAAGCCCTAGGACGTATATAGGTGAGGGATTATATGATAGGGGTATGTGGACAAGGGATGCCAAAGTTGGTGTGACTGGTTTGTCTCTTTTTAGGACTACATATTCACAATAAAATGCGTATACACCAAATAGTAACATATGGCAATTTGATGTTGGGAAATTGATCGTACCTAGTGTTTTCATGGATACATATATTTTGTTGCAAGTAGCAAAGTACTATGATCCAGTATCAAGAGTGGTTAGCAATATAGATGGACGTGTTTTAATAAGTGTAACTACAGATGAGATAAGGAATGTATTCTCATTGAATGGTCCTTTTGTATGTATAGAGGAGATAGATCTCGATAATTTTAGAAAGGTCTATGATGCTCGAAGGAATTATTTGAGGACAAGACCTTTGAGGGAATTTTTTGATAATGTTGGTAGTCTATGTTTGGTTAGTTCGAGTACCCCTGAATAAATCATATTAGATCGCTTTAGTTTGAGAACACAATCCATGTATAAATTACTGGCTTATATATTTGGTGAGGATGTAGAAACACATATGCCAAATCATTATATGTTTATGATGGTTCATATATTGCATCATCATCTTGCAGTGACTTTTTATTTTGTGTCATATGTTGTTGATCTTATTCATCAAGCTTTGATTGGGATTCATAATATGAAAATTGAAAGGTCATTTGGATGGTACTCCATGCTAATGCACATGTTTTTATTCAAGGGTGTTGACTATTTCAGTTAGACCATGGAGATTATACAGAAAAAACATGGTGAGATTTTTTCTATTCAGTTATGGAGCACTAAGTTATCATGTTACTGTTTTGATGCCAATTTTGTCATCTTTGACAGGAATTTTGCTTGTAGTTTGAGATCATTAATTTTCTTAGAAAACCCTATGATTCCGAAGGGATTGTTAAGACTGATTAGAACAAATGAGTATGCAAAAGACATTACCATAGTGGACAATTGGGGTGGTGTCATAATGTATCCAGTGTCTACAGTTTTTAGAGTATATGGATTCAAACGAACACCTTATGTTTTTCCCTATCAAGTCCCTTCCAAGGTGGGGTTAGTAGAAACTTTGAGATAGTTTGGTGGCTAACAAGAGGTAACTCTAACAGGGAGGAATAGGGGAACTCTTTTTCCCACTATAGCCATTGCCCATCAGTTTATGATCACGAAGGGTGGATGGGTACATCTGAATATGGTCTTGGAGCCTTATATGATAGATAATAATGTTGTTAGGTGTGTAGACAATGAGGGATTTATTAATGGAATGTTCAAACAGAGAACTAGGTGTTTTTTTGTTGAACATCAGTTTAATTTTCCAGAAGACATAATAAGAAATGAGTTTAAAATGCAGGAATAGGAAATAAAAAAGAAAAATGGTTGGCCTATAAAAATACCTTTGATGTTATTCATTTTTTGGATAAAAGTTATGATCCATTGATGTATATCTAGCCTTGGGAAAGAAAAGTTGATGGCCTAATGGAGCATTTTAAGGGGATTATGCATGCCTTGAATGAGAAGAAAGATTCTTTAATGTAGCATGATCTAGAAAGGGAAAAAATTATTTTGAGTCATTCAACCTTTGCCAAGATTATTCTATAGGGGATTTACATAATACTTGATAGAGGACGGGATATAATGTAGTATTGCATGTGCAACAAAGTAGGGATGCACTATCTAGTTACAAAGGGAAGAGAGTCATGGATGATAGTGTTGATATGCAGGCCTCTCCAAAGAGGAAAAGACAAAATGATGTGGGCCAGAGTGGAGGAGATGTGTATTCTCCATCTCAATCTCCATTATTGTTAGATGAGCAAGGAGTTACTGATAAATTGATGCAAATAAGTAGTGAGGAACATTTTTTGTTACCAATGAAAAGATCCAAGAAGGGATGCCATAGGCACCCAAAAAAACAAAGATGGATCTCACTGTGTCTGAGTTTTCTAATAAAGAAGTAGACCCCATTATAAAGAAGGCGAGTGAGACTTTTTTATCAGATGATAATTTTGTTAAGACTAGGGCATTCTTGAAATTTTTATGGAGATTGCACATTAATCAATATAATGAATTATGTGAGAAGAAAAGGAAGAGTTTACAACTAGGGATGTTAAGGAGATAGAAAATGAAATAAAAGGGCAATTGATGAAGAAACTTGAGAAGATGAAACTAGAAGGTAGAGTCATTGATCATACTACAGGAGTGTTGATTTTTACCAAGTGAGATATAGCTGATGCAGTAGTTTTTGATGTTGTGAGAAAGAAGATGACCACTATAAACTCTACCATTGAGGAGACACAAGAAGCAACTATGGGAGTGTTATTTAATGATGATCGTGCTGCCCTTGTAATGTGGTCTCTTAAAAGAGAAGAGAATAGAAAAAGAAATGAGGCATATCCTAGTGAATACTCTGGAAATCTTCTAGTAAAAAGAGTTAGAGATAAATCAATAGTTGAGCCTTCCAATGTAGTCTTGGAGACTGTTGTATCATCTTAAAATGGAAGCACTTCCATCTTGATAGGTTTAGTACCCTCTTTTAGTACATTTATCATGATAGACTTCCATTTAGGATGCATTCTGCACTTATCTTATTCATTCTAGGTGAAATTAGGGCTAGGATCCTGATGATTCTCCCTAATTCCCCATTTTCCATAGCTCTATTTTCTAGGTAGGACTTAGAAATAGGTCCTCCTAGCCTTCATGACAATCATCATAGGATTTTATGCCTATCCCTAGCATTTTGTCCCCTTTTGGTATCATTTTTAGGTCTCTGGGCATCCCCGGGACCTCCTATCCTGATTTTGGCTAGATTTGGGCCCACGGGGTCAAAGTCAAGGTTGATCCTAACTAGGTTAGGGTCCAGCTCAACCATGAATAGGTCAGGATTGAGCTCATACCTAACTAGGTCAAGTTTGAGTTTGCCTTTGACCTCCCTCAGGAATCTGTGCCCCTCTTTCAAATTTGGTCCTAACAGGCCCCGAAATCAATGTCGGGCCCTTGGATCCAAGTGTGAAAAGGTTTTAATTAAAATTTAATTTAACTTTTTTCCCTCCTTAGTTGGTTATTGTGATTGGACCTTAATTCGAGGTGAAATTTGAATTATGGGTCCTCACATTGCTCTAGGAGCCTCACCTTGAAACCTCTATATAAAGACTCTCATTTGCATTCATTTTCACCAAGAAACATCAAGCACTTTCATGATCAATTTCTCTCAAGGAGAAAATTTCATGAACAAGAAGATTCAAGCAAGCAAGGGATGGTGAAGATGCAAGGTTGCAAGAGGATGATATATAAGATCAAGCCATTGATGACATCAAGCATCTTTGTGGACATATACTTGGAGCAAGAGAGATCTTTTCTTCCTTGATCCACCATTATCAACTTTCAAGAATTCAAAGATACAATCATGGAGTAGCAATTACGAATTGTGATTTTGGTAGAAGTACTTTAGCCTTGGGGGCTTGGTGTGCTTTTCTATCTCATTCCAATCTATGCATTGTTGTTTCATAAATATTCATGCTAGGGTTTTGATCTAGAGGATTAAATCTTGGCATTAAACTTTTAGTACATACACACACACATTCTATTTCAATCGGCTATTCGTGGAGGTGGAGATCACCAAAATGGGGGTTTGACTAAGGCAAAACCCTATATAGCCACCCCAAAAACTCCCTTTTTCAGATATCTACAGTCATTATTTTGGTAATTGGAGGACAGATCTGAGTACCCTTTTCGCTAAACTTTCAAGATCTATGAACAAAGTCAAAATCAGACTTCAGAATAAAAATGTAGCCTTTGACCTTCTATGAGGGTCAAAGGCTACCTTCTGTCGAAAAGATGAAATTTTTCTGGGTTTTCTCTATCTCAGCTTCCTGATCCCAGATCTAGTTGCAAAATTGCCCTAAAGTACACACAGACATCAGAAAATAGGTATTTCTAAATTAACTTCATGATGAGGTATGTATCTTGACCTAATTGATCTTCAAGTATTTCTAGATTTACTTATGCTATTTCAAATCCAAAAAAAATTACAAATGAATAGTGTTGAATGTTAGGTGCATTATCAAAGCTTCCATTTTCTACCTATTCATTTTGGTGAGCCCATTTACGACAAATATTTATTTTATGGTGTTAGATTTAAATATTTGCATTCTTATAAGATTAGATTACTTGCATTTATTTCTTGCCTTTATATCTCAAAAATACAAAAAAATTTGCAAAATTCCTTTAAAAATACAAAAATATTTACATTTTTATGCTTCTAGTGCTTTCTTTGTATTCAACATGTATGATTCTTGTTTTGAGTACTTTGATGCAGCTTTTATTATACAAGAGGATAGATTCCCTAATGAGGTACATGGTAGTGAGGCTAAAAATGGTTTGAATATGATCTCTTTGGATCCTATTCCTATTTCACTCTCCTCCACAACCTCTCCAATTGACCTTTACCATAGGGTGTGTGCATGGTTACCTTCATGTCCCACTATTTGTAACATTGATAAACCTAAAATGATATATCCTACACCTTTGATGATGGTAAAAGGATGTCCTCGTATAACAATTAAGGGTAAACGTAGAGATCCTTTGGATTTCTTTGATAACACTGATTCTGTTTCACATACTTATCTCACACAGAATAACCCTCAGCCCACTATTCTAGTTTCTTTACCTCCTCAACCTATGCTTCCTCAAGCACTTAGGTATCCATCTACCTTTAAGGAGTATAACTTAGTTGACCAATTATGTGCTACTCCTGCTAAGATATCTTTATGGGAATTACTTCAAACTTCCCCACAATATCACGAGGCATTGCAAAAAGCTTTATCTACTCTTCCTACTTCACCTCCTAATCAAGAAAACATTCATTCTATTTTGGATTGTATGCATGCTATGCCTTATGTACCTCCTATTGTATTTTCTGATAATGATTTACGTTCTCTAGAGGTGCAGAATCAATATGATGCTCTTATGGTGGCTGTCTCTATCAATCAGAGTATCATTCGAAGAACCTTAATTGATAATTAATCTGGGCTTAATGTTTGTAGCATGGATATGCTCAAGGTAATTAAGGCTAATCTTACTACTATTCAACCTGATAATGTTCCTATACATGGATTTGACAATATAGCAAAGAGAACTTTGGGCATTTTTACCTTACCTGTTAAAGTTGGTCCAGTTATCTTAAATACTCCTATTCATGTTATGCATGGACCTCTCAATTATAATCTTCTTTTAGGAAGACCATGGTTACATACTATGCATGCAGTTCCTTCTACTCTTCATCACAAGGTTAGGTTCATCTATAACAATTTAATGTATACATTACATGCAGATGATGCCCTGAACCCTTGCTTAAATGCAGAATATGCTAAAATCTTTGAACCTCTTTAACCTAGTAAAGAGATTGAAAAACAACCTAAAATTCAACAACAAGAAGTTCCATATTCTTCTTCTTTGATTGAGAATGATTGGGAGACATTGGATTTTAATCCTACATTTATTGGAGAATACTAGGTCTCTGATTTAAAATTTATGAAGAAACAGAACGAATTTGCGAAAAAAGTTTTTATTTCTTCTCTGTTGTCTGAAGAATTAAAAAGTAATTTAGTTGCCACTTCAATTAATGAAACAATTGAAACTATAAAGCCTGATTGTTATGACTTTGTGACATATGCCACTCCTTGGACCCCTTCTGACATGACTGGTCAATATGGTCCTGGTTATCACTTGCTTAAGAAATCAGTATTTAATGGGAAAGGATGTGGTAAATATGAACAAGGTATAAAAGTACCTTTGGATAATGAAGTTTATGATCATACATATGGATTAGGATTCAATCCTTATAGACAACCATCAGATTTTCCTCTTAATGTTAATCATATTTGCAATGGACAATTGAAGTTGGTTAACCCATTGCTTATTGACCTTAATCAACAATCCTCTTTGGATATTTTTCCTAAAGATGAAGCCTTAATGGAATTTTTATGGGTTTATGAGGATCTACCTAAGTTTCATCATAAACGAGGAAAACCTTATTGTTTAAAAATTGATGCTTATTTTGGAGAGCATGAAGAACAGGATACTCTTCCTTTATCGATGGATTCTTCGATAAGAAGTGATTTGTTAATTACTAAAACTATTGATATTCAAGTAGATGAAAACAACTCTGAAAGGATGATAAAAATTAGGAAATATTTGAATTAGGATGAACGTGATTAGTTGGTTTCCCTTTTACTTGAATTTAAGCACATATTTGCTGGGACACATTCAGATATGCCAGGTATAGATTCTAATATTGTTACTCATAACATCATTTTAAAGCCAAATATGAAACCTGTGAAATAGAAAATTCAAAAGATGAATCCATGAATTGCTTTATTAGTCAAAGGTGAAATTGAAAAATTATTGGATTCTAGATTTATCCAATCTATTGACTACTCATATTGGATTTCAAACATTGTACCTGTGTCAAAAGGAGAAAATAAGATAAGGATGTGTACTGATTTTAGAGATTTAAATAAGGCATCCTTGAAAGATGATTTCCCATTGCCTAATATCGATATGATTGTGGATTCCACAGTGGGTCATGCCTTGTTATCTTTTATGGATGGCTTTTTAGGATATAATCAAATCTTTATCCCTCCTGAAGATGAATTTAAGATTGTATTTATAACACCTTGGGGAACCTTTTGTTGGGTCATGATGCCCTTTGGACTAAAAAATGTGGGAGCAACATATCAACGGGCTATGACTCTGATTTTTCATGATTACATTCATAAGATTCTTGAAGATTATGTGGATGATATTTTGGAAAATCTATACAAAGAGAAGATCATGTTACTATTTTATGATAGATATTTGAAAGGATTAGAAGTTATAATATGAGATTGAATCCTAAGAAATGTGTCTTGGAGTGGATTATGGTAAATTATTAGGGTTTATAATCTCTAAGCGAGGCATTGAAGTAGACACTAAAAAGATTGAAGCTATTGTTAATATGCCTCTTCCTAAGAATATTTCTCAGTTACAAAGTTTATAAGGAAAAATAAAAGCTATTCATCACTTTATTTCTAATTTAGCGGACCAAACTATCCATTTTACTTCCTTTCTTAGAAAGGATACTACTTTCTCTTGGAATGATGAGTGTAAACAAACTTTTGAGCAATTTAAGGAGTATCTTCCGAATCCTCCTATCTTGTAGCCTACTAATTTTGATACACCATTTCAATTATACACTTCAGCGACTCCACGGGCCGTAAGTGTGTTGTTAGATCAAATTGATGACAATGGTAAAGAAAGACCTATGTATTACATTAGTCGGACTTTACTTGATTATGAAACAAGATATACAAATTTAGAAAGACAATGTCTAGCTGCAGTTTATACATGTCAGAAACTTAGGCATTATCTTATAAATTTTGAAGTTTATGTGATTGTCAAATTTGATCCTTTGAAACATCTTTTCTCACAAACTGATCTCTCTGGCTGGTTGGTAAAATGGGTTATGTTTCTTACCGAGTTTGATCTTAATTTTATTTCTCAAAAGTCTATTAAGGGACAAGCATTGATAGATTATCTAGCTGAAGCACCTTGTCCTCACTTCGATAAATGTTCTACTTTCATAGACTTTCCTGATGATAATATCCTAGCTCTTCAACAAGATGATATTTGGGAATTATATTTTGATGGGTCTAAGTGTAAGATAGGTTCAAGTGTGGGTATCATCTTGATTCCACCTATGAAAAAACCCATCCCTTCATCATATAAATTAACCTTTCCTTGTACTAATAACATTGCGGAGTATGAAGCTTTTATAGCTGGACTATGAGTAGCTTCATCCCTCAATATCAAACATTTACACTTATATGGAGATTCACAACTGATTGTTGAACAGATTAAAGGAGGATATTAGACTAGAAATACTAAAATGACATAATATAGAGATTTAGCTCTGGATGTGCTTTCACAATTCTCCTCTTATATGATTTAGACTTTACCTAGGAAGGATAATCGACATGGAGACACCATGGCAAGTGCAGCTTCCTTGGTTTGTCTCAAAAACAATGCTAAAAACTTTCAATTTACTATAAAAACTCTTAAATGCCCTACAATTTCTGACAAGATTAACTCTGACTATTTCAATTTGCATTCGGATGAATGGTATTCACATATTTTTCATTTTTTGAAGGATGGTACTTTTCCTAAATCAACAACAAGGAACACGCATAATCGTATTAGGAAACTTGTAGCACATTACATCATTTTAGGAGATACACTTTACAAACGCTCTTATGAAGAATTATTATTAAGATGTCTTAATAGAACTGAAATTTTGGTAGCTTTAGAAAAAGCTCATTCTAGTTCTTGTGGGGGACATTTTGGTGGAAAATCCCTGGTTAATAAATTTCTTGGAATGGGATATTATTTGCAAACAATGGAACATGATTCTTTCATGTTTGTTAAGAAATGTTCTCAATGTCAACAACATAGTAATTTGATTCATTCTCTTGCTCGTGAGCTTCGTAATCAAGTTTCTCCATGGCCTTTTAGTGTTTGGGGTTTTGATCTTATTGGAAAAATCTCACCTGTTTCTTCTCAAGGACATACTTACATTCTCATTGCTACAGATTATTTCATGATGTGGGTTGAAGCTGCCCCTCTTTGTTCAACAATGGTGGATGTTATTTGGGATTTCATCCTTAATAATATTATAACAAGATTTGGTATTCCTTCGACGATAATTTTAGATAATGGAACCTCTTTTAAAAACAAAGAAGTTGCAAAATTCTTGAAGAAATATAGGATTCAACATAGATTTTCAACTCCTTACTATCCTCAATCTAATGGACAAGCTAAAGCATCAAATAAAATTATTGAACAAATTTTGAGAAAAATAGTTAGTAAGCATGCGAAAGATTGGCATACTCAACTGACTTATGCTTTATGGGCCTATAGGACTAGTGTTCATACTACCACGAGTACTTCTCCTTACAACCTTGTCTATGGTACTGATGCTATTATACCTTTGGAACTAGAAATGCCTTCTTTACATGTTTCATTTTATGGGATAATCGATAAAGATACTTTTTGTGAACAATGCTTACAAGAGCTAGAAATGTTAGACGAACAACGAATACATGCATTAGGACATATAAAAGCTTATCATAAATCTCTTCAGAAACAATACAATCATGGTAATTGAATGAACATTTTTGGTTGGTGATTTAGTTGTTTATGAGAATGAATGAAATGTGAATGCTTTACGAGGTGAAAAAGGAAAATTTAGCCCTAATTGGCTTGGACCTTTTGTTATTATTGAATATTTTGGTTCTGGTGCTTATAAATTGGCTGATATGAATGGTGTTTCTTTTAAGGAACCCATTAATATTATGCATCTTAAATGTTATTATCCTTAATTTTATTTGTTCCATGTGCACTTATGTATTCCTTATAAAGATTTATTTTATAGGTTATGTAGTTTTAGTAAAATTACTTATTGAATATGTTTATGCACTCACTTTTTTTTTTTTTCTTTCTTTCTATTAAGTTTTATATTGATGAAAGTATAGTAATCAAACATAGAACTAATCAGTAAAGAAAGTTTTTCATTCATTAAAAATAGTTTTTCAAGTTTTGATAGATATGTGGCCAATGGACCTATCTATCACTATGTCCCTCTGATGGCGGATGGCTCCCAGATCTCTCTACTCTATGATGGGAAGATGAAGATTTGTGTGTCCTGTATGGCTCCTAGATATTCTCATACCATGTGAACATCCTCAGAGACTTTGTACCTCTGCCATCAGCCTCTCCTCTCTCTCTCTACACAATCTTAGCTCTTGATAGATGCATGCAAAGATGTTGACATGCCTATTGGGATCTCTATGACTGATGGAAGACTCTCATTCATCGGATGGTAGTCAATAGGATATGATTGTATCCTTGAGAATCTTGGATACAAAGGTCTTCCACTCTACTACGCTAGCTATAGAAAGAAAATTTTTATCAGTCTAGTGTCCTATCTATCCCAAATCAAATCACATATTCAATCAAATTTCATGTTTCATACCTGGGTCTCCCTCTTGGATGTCACTAAAGTGTCTAGATGGTGGGGGCATGGAGTGACTTCTCTCTCCATGCTCGCTATATCTAGGCCTCAATGTTGGTGTCTCTGTGTGGGGCCGTGGGGGCTGTCGTGATCTTAGTGGTGATGCATGAGTGATAAGTATATCTGCATCAGTATTACCAGCTGGGGGAATGTCCTCAGCTCTCTCCTCCTCCATGGGTTCTCCCTCAGAGATGTGCTCCTCCTCATCTCTGATATCTTCATCCTCCTTTATGGATCCAATATCTTGGTGTGTCCCCTCTATAAAGCTTGAATCACCTATGGGATAATCCTTAGTGAAGATAGGATGGATCCCCTGCAAACTATAGTACTTGATATAATCTTGGCTCATGCTTGAATAGGTCACATCTGATGGTACCTCTATGTCCTTTGTTTCCTCTACATCACTATCCTCTATGTCTACTATCGATGGTCAGCGTATAGCATCAGGTCTTTGATAGTATCTTGTCAGATTACATAGCGAGGTACTACTCTAGGAACTCCTTGTAACAAGCCAAACTACCTCATCACCCGACCATAGTAGTAGGGCATCACTATATGACTTTGATGACCCTCTAGCAGCTTACGCTACTGTGAATGTCTCATCTAGAATTGTGTATCAGGCCACTCTGTCATCTGGCAATAGGGTCTCCATATCACATTAGTGCTCGTAATGTGGTCTAAATGTACTCTCTAGTAGAGCATATCTCCAAACTGCAAAATATCTCTCAAGGGATATATGCAAAGGCTCTAGTTGTGGTCGCATCTACCATCATTGGAACTCCTTGTGGACGTGTACATGCAAAATGCTTGAACATCCAAATCTGCAGGAGCGTGCATATTGATAGACTCTCCCGCTGATATCTCACAAGCTGACCTAGCTCATGGTATAGCTAAGCTAGTATGCTGTGACCCCATGAGAATATGGTCCTATCTCTCTCCATCCTTTGTATGAGATGTGTAAGAGGTGAAAAAAATACAGTAACCTTTGAGTTGGGTAACACAACCAAGGATACTATGCAAAGCATCACCTTCCATGCTAAAGGTGTAGGGCCTGACAGTATGGAAGATAATAGGACATGATCTGACTGGGTCCGCATCTATGGAAAATGTCTTATACAATACTCTATTTTTGCATGGATCTCCTCACAACCATGTTGTGCTTTGGGTCTTATAGTCTCACCTCGGATTGGAAGCCGCATAATCCTGTAGACATCCTCTAATGTCATTGTGATCTCACCAGAAGGAAGATGGAAGGAGCATGTATTCTCATCTCATCTCTCTACCAGATCTGATAGCATGGCTCAATGCAGTATGATCTATGGAATGAATGATACCCAGTATAGTCCCACATCTCTTAGTAACTGCATCTCATCATCATCCAGGTCAAACAGTCTCTCTCTGACTCTTACTAGTAGCTCTCCAAAGGGATGCTCTCAAAAAAAAACTAATTCTTACAAGCAGAAACAAACATCATATCAGTCATCTACATCATCAAACCTAGTTCAGCTAGGTCAAATTCGACATCAGTTATGTCAAGGATGACCTTACTAGGTTAATGTTGACTTTACTAGGTCAGGGTGAACCTTTTTGGGTCAAGGTCAACCTCATCCTAGAAACAAGCAAATCCCTCTGGTCAATGTCGACTTTCATGGGTCAAAATCGACCTAGAGGGATCAAAGTTGACCTAAATGGGTCAAGGTTGACCTAAAAGGGGTAGGGTTGACCTTGCCTATAAAAGACATGAATTTGGAAAAGTACAACAAACTCACCTCAGGTAGTGCTCATTCGGTAGCCAGGCTATGTCTTAGAGTCTCTAGGCATGTCGCTCGAAGTTCCTCTCTTCTTGGCATTTTGCTTCCTCATTTCAAATCTACAAATGGTAAGAATGAGTAAGTATTTCTCTCTTTTCCTTATTTATAAGTTCAAATTAGGGTTTCTTTTAGGGTTTCCTTAGGGTAAACTTGGATTCCCCTTCTTATGCATTTAGACAGATAGCCACTCTTTTCATCATAACTTGAGTTCAGTAACTCCATTTTCAGTGTTGTTAGCGGTGTTGGAATCTTGATTTAGTTACCTAACTCCTTGAACCAGTTTATGAAGGCTAGGAATCCTTCTAATTTGTTCAGGAAAGGACTTTTCAACACTCTGCATATCCACTATATAGAGGTTTTCTTATCACCCCGTTTCACCCTTCCAAAATAGAAAGCTGAAATAGGGGGGCATAAGGGGATCTATATACTTCCCAAAGTGTCATGTAGTAAGCCATAGGTGATTTATGGATTTTCATTAACCTTGTGTGTTGCAGGTTCTAACAGTTTTGTGCAGGATCTTTACATCGAGGACTTGGCTACATCCTTTTTATTTACTATGATGTTTTCTTACTTTAGCTTGCATATTCACATAGTGTCATATCTAAGCTAAAGTGGGGGCTAAATTTATCATCTTAAAATGGAAGAAATTCCATCTTGATAGGTTTAACACCCTCTTTTAGTACATTTATTATGATAGACTTGCATTTAGGATGCATTTTGCACTTAACTTCTTTATTCTAGGTGAAATTAGGGTTAGGATCCCAAGGATTCTCCCTAATTCCCCTTTTTCCATGGCCATATTTTCTAGGTAGGAATTAGAAATAGGTCCTCCTATCCTTCATCACAATCATCATAGGATTTAATGCCTATCCCTGGCATTCTATCCCCTTTTGGTATCATTTTTAGGTCTCTAGGCATCCCCGGGACCTCCTGTCCTGATTTTGGCTAGATTTAGACCCATAGGGTCAAAGTCAAGGTTGATCCTAACTAGGTCAGGGTCGAGCTTGACCTTGACTAGGTTAGGATTGAGCTCGTACCTGACTAGGTCAGGTTTGAGTTCATCTCTGACCTCCCTTTGGATTATGTGCCCATCTTTCAAATTTGATCCTGACGGGCCCCAAAATCAATGTCAGGCCCGCAGATCCGAATGCAAAAAGGTTTTAATTAAAATTTCATTTAATTGTTTTCCCTCCCTAGTTGGTTATTGTGATTGGACTTTAATTCAAGGTAAAATTTGAATTATGGGTCCTCACATTTCTCTAGGAGCCTCACCTTGAAACTTTTATATGAAGACTCTCATTTGCATTCATTTTCACCAAGCAACATCAAGCATTTTCATGATCAATTTCTCTCAAGGAGAAAATTTCATGAATAAGAAGATTCAAGGAAGTAAGGAATGGTGAAGATGCAAGGTTGCAAAAGGATGATATAGAAGATCAAGCCATTGTTGACATCAAGCATCTTTGTGGACACATACTTGGAGCAAGAGAGATCTTTTCTTCCTTGATCCACCATTATCAACTTTCAAGCATTTAAAGATACAAACATGGAGTAGCAATTACTGATTGTGAGTTTGGTAGAAGTACTTTAGCCTTGGGGGCTTGGTATTCTTTTCTATCTCATTCAAATCTATGCATTGTTGTTTCATACATATTCATGCTAGGGTTTTGATCTAGAGGATTATATCTTGGCATTACACTTTTAGTACATGCACACACACATTCTATTTCAATCAGCTATTCGTGGAGGTGGAGATCACCAAAACGGGGGTTTGACTAAGGCAAAACCTATATAGCTACCCCCAAAACTCCCTTTTTCAGATATCTATGGTTGTTGTTTCAAGAATTGGAGGACAGATCCGAGTACCCTTTTTGCTAAACTTTTGAGATCTACGAACAAAGTTAGAATCAGCCTTCGGAATAAAAATGTAGCCTTTGACTTTTCATGAGGGTCAAAGACTACCTACTGTCGGAAAGATGAAATTTTTTTGGGTTTTCTCTATCTCGGCTTCTAGATCCCAGATCTGGTTGTAGAATTTCCCTAAAGTACACACAGACATTAGAAAATAGGTATTTCTAAATCTATTTCATGATGAGGTATGTATCTTGACCTAATTGATCTGCAAGTATTTCCAGATTTACTTATGCTATTTCAAATCCAAAACAAATTACAAATGAATAGTGTTGAATGTTAGGTGCATTATCAAAGCTTCCATTTTTCACCTATTCAACTGCCAAATTTAATGTTAAGGTTGCAAAGAGAGAAGAAGGGGAGAAAGAAGAAAATAGAATAAAGTTTGAAACTCTTGTGAAGGCTTACAATGATCTGAAGGTAATGGTAATAAAAAAAAGACAAGTTGATTGCAAAAATGACTGGATCAATGGATTGTAGGTCCTCTCAAATGTTGCTTGCCAATCAGCATGCAGTGCCTTCTTCTTCAAGTCCAATTGTTGAGTTTCTTGTATCACTATTTCCCAAGCCAGGTATCAAGGTAAGAGTCAGTTGGGAAAAATAGAAATTGGAAGAAGAAAGAGAGAGATTAAAAGAGATAGGAGAGATCCTGGTAGAGGAAAGAGATCAACATATGATGGAAAAGATCACAACTGATTAGAAGTATGAGGAAAAGAATAGGGAGACAGTGTTGTAGTTTGCTCAAAGTCTTGAGCCAACAATGCTTTATGATCATACAAAGACACTGGATGTTATTTTAAATTCTTTGTTAGAGGAAAAGTTTGAATTAAAGCCAATTTTGGATAAATAGATACAAAGGCATTCAAATTTGAAATTAATTTGTTTTATATCCAAAGGTTAAGATAATCCTGAGCTAGCAATAAAGCCTTTAGATAAGTTTGTAAATTTTTTGGTGAAATATCAGATAGGGATGGATAATTCGGAGAGAAAGTTAAATATTTTAAAAAGGGAATTGACTAATACAAATTATGAAATAATTCTAGGATTTTTTAAAAGGAATGGAAAATTAAAGGAATTGGTGAAGTGGAGAGCATAGTTAGATGATGAAATATCAATAAGGAGGAACAGTATACTAACTCTTGAAAGAACTATTTTATTTGTCCAAACAATTGAAGTCATAAAAGGGGCTAGGTCTTGGTTTGAGTACTTGAAGAAGGATATTGAACAAATGGAAAACAAATGGTGGGAATTATTTAGCAAAAATACTGAGATTACTGGTTACTCATTTCCAAATGAAGAAGTATTCAATGCTTGGTAGTCCTAGTTTATTTCCCATATTGACAAAGAGAGCGGTCCATCTATTTCTTGAAACAAATGAAGACTCAAAGGAGGTGGCTAATTTGTGTAGATATCTACAAAGGTTTTCAAAATAGCATTTTGTCATTTATTGTAAATGCTATGTGGTAGTTAAAAAATGAAGAATAGTTTTCATTTTTCCTAGAAAATTGGATGCTTTATTCAATCATTATATATAAAAGGATTTGTGTACATGATTTTTGTCATTTTTTCCATTATTGAAGGAGTTATGCATTTTTAAAAGACATATTATACTTTAAAACATGGTTCATTAATACTAAATATAAATAAATTATTATTTTTTAGTTTTTTTCCAATGAATAAGGCATTGGTTTATGTAAGCTGTCTAGAAGGTCACATAGCTTCTGCATTTTTTCAACTCATATGTATCGATTAGATTGTGTTTAAGACTTAATGCCAAATGTAGGGTCAAGAGAATGTGATCTACTCTTAAACATTTAGATTGTTTGGTACATAAACAATAGTTAGAAGATATGATTTTATTCCATGAGAAGTATACATGATGTAGATTGATAATTTTCAACATTAAATCAAATAAAACCAAACTATGTGACCATTTTTATTTTCTTTACATATCTTGGTAACAAAATTTTGTTCAAATCTACATAATTAGACTCTTTTAACCAAAGAGTATCATATTAAATTGTATTACCATTCTTTTAATGCATTTAAGTGTGTTCCTTCTTCTTTTTGTCTTGCAACATGTGGACTTAGTTGCATGCATGAATATCTTTCAAAACTGAAAGTTGGGTGGATGCAAAGTCTTGATAGCTCATGAACTCTTGAAAGAGCTATAAAAGTTAATCCTTGTCGTTCTATGCTTCCAATGTCAATTATTGCCTTATGAAGTGAAAGTCCCTATGATTTTTGTATTTTGAATACCTATGACATTCATAGAGGTATTTTATGATGGCAACCCCTATTAATTGGTTTGATTGGAATATTTTTTGGATTACTCTAATCCCAAGATGGACCTATGTAGTTAATAAATTGAACCACAACTACCAAGGGGAATTGTGGCGGTTTCTCACCATCGTTATATACAATTTCTCTTACTTCTCCTATAGCACCATTAAGAAGTCATGTCTACACTCACAGATTAGTACATAACATAAGTTGTCTCCCTATACATAATTAAAGGTGAGATTGAAGTATTTCTTCATTTGCATGTGAGCTCTATAAATATTTTTGTAGTTCATCTATCAAAAGAGCAACTAGTAGTTATAAAGACAAGAACATACATTTATTATGGAGGGAAACCATTTCATTAGTTGTAAAAAGGTGTATTTCGAATGGAAATATTTTTGTTATTCTTTACTAAGAGAGTACTTGTCCATGACATGAGCAGATTCCAATTTGCAACTATTCATTTTACATTTCTTAGATTTGAAAGATGAGAACATAATTGTATTTGAACACTTGTGTTTCCAATTTAACAAAATCTAGCCTCTAATATGACTACTTTTTTGAATGACTGCCAAAATTGTTTGCCATATAAATTTGAAGCATACATTGGAATGTCTTTAACTGGAGGAAGCTGACCTAAATCACCAAAAAGAATCATTGAACGACCTCCAGAAGGAATATGGTTGCACTATTTGGGAATGCTTCTCTTAATCTAATATCAATCCTTTCAAATAATTTAGGACCAATAAAACTCATTTCATCTATAATTATATACTGAATATAATATAGATTTTCCTGTAACATTACCAATGATTTACCTTGTATTGGTACCATTTCTTTGATTGGAATGCATAGAGAAGAATGAATTTTTGATGCCTTGATGTTGAATGTTGCAACTCCTATCAGTGCAAGAAGTAGAATAGGTGATTGTCCATTGCTTGTTGATTGTGTGAGAGTAGCTTTGATTTGAGTGATCAGATGACACTTTCTAGTGCCACCAGTGCCTTGTACAATTAGTTGTAGTGGTTTTTGTAAAGTAGTTGTATGTCTATGTGATATAATAATATCATATGCTTTTTTTTGTTGGATAGACAATTTGGAATGAGATCTCTCATGCATAACCGGATTATGTTGATAGTTTTGTTGATTTGATTGAATGAAATTTGTAGTTGTCTCTTTCTCTAAAGGAGTAATATGAATTTCCATCCAATTATTGAAAGAATAGAATTATTGACATGCAAGCATATCTAACTCATTTAGATGTATAGGTATGCCTAGATATAATCCACATAATACTTGCCATTCATTTGGTATACTATCTTGCATTGTATCAACATTTGTTGAAGGGCTTGTAGGATCAACTGCTTCTTCTACCTCTGAATGTGTTCATCATATATGCAATGGATGATATGATCTTGAAAAAGATTCCCATTGTTCTATTATTCCTTCATTTGATGTTGCAAAATCTACCTCAATATTGCGGAATGGTTTTTATAACAAAAGTTCACTCCATCAAAATATTGGATAAGAGATGATGAAGGGTGCTCCCCTTAATACCACAAACACATAACAGAAATAGAGAAACAACAACAATATGCAAGAACAAAAAATTGGCTTCTTATTATCTCCACAAATGTGGAATTACAAACTTTCAGAATTACAATATGCAAAGCCACATGGGCATTCCCTTACAATATTCTTTAGGACAAAGCCTTGAACCAATACCCAGATCTACTACCCAGAATTATTCTGAACTGCCTAAGACAATAATACAGCCTTCCTTATATAGGCAATTTTCCACCGCGTGGGAAGGTTCCAGAATTTTAGCCAATAAGGCCGACCAACTTAGAATTATTTTATTTTACATTTTATTACATCATAGTTGGCTCAAGATAACCTTTGAAACCCGAACAAAAATTTTGAAGAAAATTATTTTTCGCCATTTCAGGTGGCCCAACTTCCGAAGACCATAAGTCATCACCAGTTGACCCGCTCAGCTATTATAACCCCATTTTGAAAATGCCACGAAGCGCTCTACAGGCTTGACCAGTGCAAGCGCCCGTCACCCAAATTTTTGACCTCATCCGGGGCCTCTAAAGCCTTCAAAACTGAGTTCAAAGTTTCTGTACCCTGCTGCCAATACCGAAAATCTTCAATATCTTCCAATATACACTTGATCTGGCAATGAAACTTTACTGGCAGACTTATATGACCAAAATTAACCTCCAAGAAAGAAATCAGATCATTCTGAGCACATACGAAAATTACCAAAAATTGTAACTTTCCATAAATAACAGCTCTGCACAAAATAGCCCTTATTGAAAACAAAAAACAGAAATATTTTTGGGTGATGCAAGATTGCTCTTACACCCAGGATGCTCCTGCATCAAGAGATGTCCTCTTTTGAAGGGATGCTGATGAATCTAGGGGAGACTCTAACTATACAAGTTGGAACATTTTTCCTTCCATTTTTGATCTTTTTGATTAGGTCTAAATGTCCATCTTTTTGTTATGTCAATAAGCGAGAACATTTCTAAATTTGGTGGATGTGCCATATAAGATTCAATTTGGTTATGGCATAAACTTGATGGCATGTCTAATATAGGTAGATGTTGAAGGTTTTTTTTGTTGATATTCAAAGATACAAATTGTCTACTACATAAGCATAAGGGAAGTTTTTTTAGTAGATGGCAGGTTTCTTGGTCTCCTATATCATGAGCAACAAGATTTTCAAGAAGCATTCTTTGAAGTGCAGTTGGTGCGGGCATGACAAAATTGAAATTTTAAAATGATATTCTAGATAATATGGCATGATATATTTTTTATTTAATTTTTTCTTTCACTACATATTTTGCTATGTATCTGATAAATTCATCAATTGAAAGAACAGGTTGACAATCTAGATTTCCTCTCCAAATGGAAAGCATCTTAATTTTATGTAAGTTGAGTCGATCATCATTACAAGTTGTTGTATATTGTTTAGGTTCTCCTTTATCTATATGTGTTAACTATGATGTTTCTTGTATCCTCCATGGAGCTTTATAACGGCATGAAACAACATCACCTTTCCTTATTAAACATGTCTATAGAGAAAATTTTGTGTGATGTTGAACATGATTAACCAATTCACAGTAATAAAAAACAACATATGTTGCATATATCATTTGACTATTCATCATACAATGATCTTGAAGAGAATTGCAATGGATGCCTTGATTTCTTTGTTCTAGGCTCTGTGCTTTCCATGTAGATAGATATTGGTCTATGTCATCTAATGCATTCTATACTATAAGATCATTATCCTAATGTAAATTTTGAATATCTGGTGAATGTGGTAACCATATGAAGCCATGAATATGTGGATAACCTCTATGTTTCCATTTAGACTTGATAGATATTATAGTTAATAAATATAAGAAGAAATTGCATAGAAATAAATAACATCAGAAGTAGTTTGTTTAATTGCACCAATAGTCAGTTGCACCAAGCATTTTTTGCAAAAATTCCTCTCAAAATGTAGTGAATCTATGATGCATGTAGACAGTTCTCAGATGAGGATTTTGAATAATGTTTTGTATGCACTATCTAGTGGCCATAGATGGATTTTTTGGTGTAGGGGATGACATGACATTATGTAAATCATGGCATTTGGTATCTGTAGCGCTTAAGGTAAAGAAAAGTGTAGGACAACCAACTTGAATGACCATGTCTATTAGTTATGCTCATCATTGATTCCAAAAGGATCTAGTTCCACGCATCGAAGACCCAAATCTCATTAGCTAATCTTCCAATTTATCATTAGGTACATCTTGTAACCTTTGACAAAGATCTACAATTGATACAGGTAAAGATCCATCTAATTATTTTTGAACAAAAATAGATGTTGTGGCCTAGCTTGGGTGACACATGATAATATTCAATATAAAGTACCAAAATCTTGAATGCTACCCAAATCTATTATCATTGTACCGTAGAAGGTGAAGAGCATAATTGTGGAGCTTGACTTATTTGATATGTGGTTATTTGAATGCATCCATTTCTTTGGGAAACAAAGTTGGGAATGCCATCACAAATAATCATTTAATCATGTATTCATTTATAGGAGAAGATGAGATGGTGGGCAATGCAATAGACTTTGTCATTCGACCTTCACCGAAATGTAATAAAGACTGCATTTCTTGTATTTCTCTATATGGTGGAGGTAGATTGGAAACAAATGAACTGTTAATTTCTATAGTGTCATGAAATACATCTTTTTCTATTGCATCTAACATGGAGGATTTCTCTTCAAAATGATGACTATTTTCCATTGTATTAAAAAGGTCTAAAATATTAGTAGATTGTAACGACAATGATGCTAGAGCATTTTCATCTGATTGTACATCATTATAATACCGGTCATTCAATGTTTTATATTTTAAATCTTCATAAACATGACTTCTACTAACATAAAAACTATAGGTTTGATTACCTATACTCTCTTTATTAATAATGATTATATCCAATGCATCTATATGTCTAGGCAACAATGTTGTGATTGTGGAGACATCCTAAGGAAAACAAATAGTGTGACCACTATATTTTAGTTCACCACCTTTTGCATATGTAACGTACAAGATGGGACTTATTCTTGCTATCAACATCTGTTCAATCTGTGTTAATAATTTCAAACACACTGGTTGCTCACCTGGATCCATATTGTTCCATTTTGAGAATCAATGCCCATCTTTTCCAAAACTGCATCTATAGCAAATTAAATTTTTATTTGTCATTCATATTTTAATTCTAGGATATCTTTCCATACAAATAGAACACTTCATAAAGTTTGAAATAGCATCGTTATTTGTACATAATTCTTTTCTGGCATTGTAATAATTTTGACAGAAAGGTGGACAAACATTATGTTCAACTGTATCAGGTATTTCAATCTGTAATGAGGAAGGACTTGAAAGATTATAATTTGTTAGAGGATATGAATTTGGAAGTTGAAATGTTTGTAATTGACGTGATGCATTGGAACAAAGTAGATTGGTTGTTGATAATGCAACTTCAATATTTTGAGAGGTTTCTCATCTTTTTTTTATAATAACTATTTTATTTGCATGATATCTTTCTCTCTGCATATCATTTCTGTGATTGCACTTAGCTTAGCTTCTCTTTGATTATTTTCATCATCCATGACTACATACGTAGTCCTCTCTATATATTTGAGATATTTGAAAAATTTTAAGTTAAAAATAATATAGTAATATCTAAATATAATCTAAAAGTCGTCATGGTAAATTTAGAAATATTGTTTGTGTATACTCTTCATGAATTACATATTGACATAAAGAAAATAGTGAATATGTACATAATATTTTATAGTATTTTTATATATACATATAAAATGATAATAAATTGTAATATTAAATAAAAGAATATATATTTAAATATATTTAGTATTCATGTATTACATTGTGTGAATAGATATGAAAATATTTATGTATTGCATAGTATGAAAATTATATATATATATATATATATATATATATATATATATATATATATATATATATATATATATATATATATATATATATATATATATATATATATATATATATATATATATATATATATATATATATATATATATATATATATATATATATATATATATATATATATATATATATATATATATATATATATGTTCTCTATTACAACTAAAGAATGCTCTTAAGAAAGCTTGAAAGCTAGAACAACTATTCTTTGAGTTTCTTGACTGCCAAAGATAGATGTTTTGATACTTCGATCAAATAAAAACTAGGATTCATAAATATTATCTAAAAGTTATTTATCTGCACTAGGTTCAGCAAGCAGAAGCTGAAAATCTTCTGTAGGAACACCTAACAAAGAATTTGTGGGGCCTTCAAAGGCAGTAACATTTTGTAGTTCCCATGATGTATTTTTCAAGTCCATATTAAGTATGTAGTTGAAATCACATACTGGGATATCAACACAACATTTTGGACATTCATATGTGCCTACATTATTCTGAGTAACTTTTATTTTACACTTTTTTGGATCCACCATTCATGGACATGAAAGATAATAAAATTTATCTAAATCGAGTCTAGATATTTTTGCTATAACACAAACCTGAACCATAGAATGAAAGTCTTTTTTGCAAATGGAAGACATCGTCTATGGATTTGTAAATTTTGGAACTGGTTTTTGCTCTTTAGTTAGAGAAATGGAAGATTGATCTTCTCCTATTTCTATAGACCATGTCACTAGAGTAGTAGTCTCAGTTAAATTTGGATTGACTACAACAGTAGTTGAGAAAACAGTATCCAAGGACTTACCATACCATGAAAGAAAATGGCCAAATTTAATTAAAAGAACAATTGTTTTACGTTCCCTAAATAAATTAAGGATTTCTTTTCCTTCATTAATGATGACCCCACCGATTCACATCAATAGAGTAGCTAGACATATCTTTGATTCTTACAAAGTATTACATTTTTTATTTTAGTACCATTATTTTTCTGAATGGTACTTGTAGGATTGATAGAAACAACTTTGGTGACATCTACAAGGGAATCAACAAGAAATTTTTTCCATAGAATCAATGCTTTTGATATGGTAATTATTTTTGGGAACTATAGATTGGTCACATGTTGAATGTGTGATTTTTAAAGAACCATGGAGAGCTATTTCATATGGATTGAACTAGTAAATTTGGTGTTTACAACTTTCACACACCCATTAGAAATTAGGTAAAGATTATTTGATTGAATAGTATCATAGAATTTATCAACCAATTCATTAAAACAAGTCACATGCATTCTAGATCCTTCTTTGTCTATAAAGTTGAAACCAAATACTTTACCCGCTTTAGAAACTTTCTTGAAACAACAGATAGATGATTTTTGTCAAGCTCGATCCTCAATAGACCAAAACTTGTGGTACGGGATTAGAAGTTTAATGGGAACTATGTTAGATGAAGAAGCATCTAAAACATTACAAAGGCTAGACGATGCTACCTATCTAGTTCCTTGTAGCATAGGTACTAGAGACCCAATAATGTCTCCATTATTTGGAACTACATGCAAATTATCAATTAGAATAGCCTTGCAAATATAAAGAAAATACATATTTAGTAAGGTTTTATAATGGGATCTTCATAAGTAAAATATAAAATAGGAAGATAATTGGGATACATGAAATTTTGGAGTAGCTTACAAGAGTATTCTTTAATGCAAACAATAGACCCTCTAACTAAAGCATCTTCAACTACAAGTGTGTTAAATTGTTCCGGTAGGAGGGAAAA
The DNA here is from genome assembly GCA_027943335.1 of Chamaecyparis obtusa. NCBI lineage: Eukaryota > Viridiplantae > Streptophyta > Pinopsida > Cupressales > Cupressaceae > Chamaecyparis > Chamaecyparis obtusa. The sequence goes on from BSBK01005531.1 coordinate 1,036,521, forward strand.
CTATGTATGCAAACTATCAGAGAGTTCGATATGACATTTTGTACTTGTAGAATGATGTTGTTCAATAATGTATTGATATAATTTAGAAACATAGTTCCACATGATAGATATACCATCCATTATCTGACTGATTTCTCTCGTTGTTAGTAAGGCCATTTTTGTTGCCTAATTAATGGTAGATACTATGATGTCAGTAATTGAAAGTATATCATAATATTTACATTATATTTTTCATTTTCGCAATCTAAAAAGAAATGTCTAGAGATTATTTTCTGAGACAAATAATCTATCCATTGTCCAGACCATACAAATTACCTATTTAACATTCACTTTAGAATTGTTATTCTATAAAATAATATCTAGACTCTTATCAAATCTTTAACATTTTGAAAATATATGAATGATAATGAAATATAAATTGACAAAATATAAGAATTGTAGAAAATGCATAACTGCACAAATTGTAATTTAAATAACCTATGATAACAATGCACTCCTAATCAACAAGTTTAAATATTTTGATGGTCAAGAAAATGTATAGATTCAACTCTATATAAACTCTTCTGTAAAAGATGTGGTTGATTTAGTAAACTATTTCTAGAGCAATTCTTATATAGGCTATGATGGCGGTGAAATAAGGTGGCCATGATGAAGAGAAAAAGAATAGATTCTTACCAACAAAAACTTCTAACATTGAATGCAATTTAAAGCATACTCAACAACTGTCAGGTATACAAGGCAAAATTGCATATACACGGAGGATCAGTATTAATTAATATACAATAAATAGTCATTGTGAATCATCAAAGCACTAGAAATGTCGATACCCAAAAGACTTTCATATTTAACCATTACTAATGGTGGCATACATATCTATAAAACTGATTACAGAGATATAACATAGCTATTTAATATCTATACCCAAAAGACTTTCATATTTAACCATTACTAATGGTGGCGTACATATCTATAAAACTGATTACAGAGATATAACATAACTATTTAATATTGAGTTGATATGTCATTAAAACAATATGTAATCAAAATCATTTTATACAGAACCATTTAACAAAAATTAAAATATCATCTGAATCATTTTCACATGTATCATTTCTAGTGAAAATTTCATCTCATTCATTCTTGAATGTACCATTTGTGTTATAAAATGTTACATTTCAATTACTCAATAACTATCATGCACAGAGGAACAATAAATGCAAATGCAAATACAATTAGTTGTAGTGGGCCCAAAAAATAAACGTAATGGGATTGTACGATTTCATATAATTTGACAGTAGGCGTGAAACCTTAATCATAATTTACAAGGACTTTATTCATGGAGGGATTACGATTGTACACCACGGGTCTTTCAATTATGTTAGATGTAATGGTAAAGACATACATGTACACAAGTATCCAAAAAAACAATCAGGTGTAGTGAGCCCAGAAATAAAACGTAATGGGATTGTACAATTCCATAGAATTTGACGGTAGTTGCAAAACCTTAAGCACAACTTATAAGGAATTTATTCATCACGGGATTATGCCTTTGCATTGTGTGTCTTTCCATTAAGTTAGATATTAGTGGAACATGTCTCGAGATGATCTCAAATGTCATTGGCATGAAGTACAATACAACAATCGAGAGATACATCTTTAAACACATCTAATAGTAGGCATGAAACCTTGATCAGAACTTGCAAACTATTTTATCTTCATGAGATGATGCCTTTGCACTGCGTGTCTCATGATGATGTCATACAGTGGAGTAAACCGTTGAGAGAAAAGAGACCGAAACACAGACATCATAGAATCCCATGTTGTTGACAATTATCATGACCGTTGAAAATTCAAATTAAATCCTGGTTAGATGCATCAGTTGAATGGAACGTTCTAATTATGCTTTAATCGGCTATCGTGCAAACTAAATAGAAAATGACACAACACAATAATAATTAAGAGGACCTCATTCTTAAAATAAAGTGCTCTTACCAAAACCTTGCCCTACTATTTATCTTGAAGATATTTCTTCGTACGTAAACTGGAGTTTGAACCCCTGATTTATCAAAGAATCCCTTATTTGTTAAAGCCTTACCCACAATTACTTTTAAGTGTCTTATCAACAAAACATTATTTTATGAAATTAAAAAAATGCTTTAATCTATACATATATAATTATTAAATCACTTTTAATGTAAATATCAAGGGCAAAAAACACTTCAATCATCTAGCACACCTAGACCCTACAATAAGAACCATCGATACTATTAACCCAGGAGGATACATTTCATAAAAGGAACGCCTTTGGCATAAATACATAGTTTGAAATAATTATTAAAATATTAATATTTTATCATATATAATGAAATTATTATACAAAAGGAGGAAAGAATGTATTATTTCCTTCTAATCATTGATCAAGAATATGTTTTTCTTGTTGAAGATATTGAGTAATTCTATTAAAAAAATATTATGAGTGATAAATATTTTTTCCATTCATGTTTGTAGGGTTATTCTTATTTGATGATTAATATATGTAGAGATGTTGATAGAAGAGGAATCTTGATAGAAGATCTCACAAGGATCTACCACTACTTAATATTGGTATAGTACCATATTAAATACTATTTATTAAAATAAATTCTATAATTTATCCAATAAATTCTATAGTTAATATGATTAATCCGCATAATTTTTGTGAACAATGTGATATGCATATGCATATATATATGGCAACAAATCACTTCTAATTAACTATTTTAGATTATAACATCAACATCATATTTTAATAAATATGTAATTCTAACATATAATCTATAATCCACACTCCTCCAAATAAGAGAATAAAAATAATTTTATTTTTATTAATAACTTAATCAAAGGTTTAAAAATTGATCAATTTAGATGTTTCCATAGAGGTTTAAGATGCTTTTAGTGAAATGGTCGAATAAATATTTTCCCAAAACATATTGAGTGATAATTCATATGTATTGCAAATCCTATAAAAAAAACACATTTCCTTAAGTCTTTATAATATAGACTCGAGCCATTTTTTGACAATATCTCATAATGATTTATTAAACCCTTGATCTTCGATACAAGTGCAATGCCCTTTATAATACTATATCTTCTAGAAACATTGACTAGACTATAATCCGCCTCATGGCTTGGGAGGTCTTAGAATTTCAAATCGTCTCCTTCTACAACAAAATCTTTAACAATCTGTGATTAAAATTGTTAAACCAGATTAGTTTCAAACATTACACTAGGCCAAAATTTGTAAGTCCACAAGCTGATTGTTGATTTTACCATTTAATTGATTATATAATAAATAAGGCTAACGGATTTAGCATAATTTTTGTGTACTATCATTTAACTAGTTGTCATAATGAAAACTAAACTTTCTTAGAATGACTCAAATTTATGTTCGAAAACTTTGCTATCTTGATACAATAACAATTACAGCATCAAGTAACTAAATTTCTAAATAGTTGCTAGACTAAAATCTAGCCTGGTAATTTCTCAAAATTTAACTAAATATGTATTCTAGATAACGAAGGAGACAGCATTAATCTCAGACCAAATGACTGGTCAATTATCTGTCTTTAAAAACAAAAGAAATGCTGAAATAAAGCCTATGGACCAAGCAAAACAAGTGTACCCGTTACTATTCTCAATGCTATATGAATCATAAAACAGATAATAAAGGCAATTCCAGCAGCAGTCAAAGCAATTCCAGCAACAGCCAAAGCGACTGAGGGCGTTGCAGCTTCAACTTCCATTAAAGAATCTATATCAACAGGTTTCCTCCAATTTTCCTGAATGCCAGTAACATGGGCCCTTCCCACAACTGCTACAACTGATTTACATTCCTTTGCAACTTCGATCAATCTAGAGGCCATATACAAGTCCCTCTCATGAATAATTGTTTCTTTCATACTTGGGAATTGAGTACTTAACGTTCCTAGTGATCTTTTTGACATAGGAGATAACCGAAATAAAGAGATGAAAATAAACTTGGCTTTGTACCAGAAGCTCATTTTTGGACCATGTCCTTTGGTTTGTTATCTCAATAGGTCTGTCACCCAATATCACCTTACTACCATATTTCTCTGCTTCTCTGCGTGCACTTTGGAACTCAGAGCAAGGAACAAGCCCAAGTTTTTTGGCATCCTTTTGGAAAACCAACCATCTAAGAGCTCGAAATGCCTTAAGACCGTCACCATTGATGAAATGTACAATAACATCACTAAATCTATGTACCTCTGTAAGTTGTGGGTCTGGAGGATACATGTAATAAGACCTTTTTTCACACAACTCTAAGAATACAACTTCTGGTTTCAAGAAGCTAATAATGTCTTCAACATCCTTGCAAGATTGCCTCGAGAGATGACATGTTCCAACCAAATAAACATTACAGGGGCCTTTTGTGGATTCGGATTGTAAAGTTACAGCTTTCTTGCTCAGCTCTTTTGGAAGCTTGACCTGAGCAGGGCTTACAGTTTGGTTTTGGAGGAGAAATGGCTTTGAAATAGTCTTTCCCATTTCCTGTTGGAATGTACAACAGCACTTGTATGTATTGTGAAAGTAGACTGTATCAGAGAAGAAGACGCCGCGAGCTTAAACGATATTGTGATTTAGATTTACAAGTGGTTTGTAAAAGGCTTTTGGATGTGTATAAATAGTTTTTCCTCTTCGTTCTTCACTGGCCGACTTGGGGAAGCTTCACACAAGTGTCTATATCTCTTATCGAAATAATGGCCAGAGATATAATGTATTTTCAATGATTACGGTGCCCTATACGATTTTAGAATTGAAAATATGCTTGGCCATTAGAACAAAACTATATATAATTTAAGTTCTTAAGGTGTATGGGAAACTGTCTTACACTTCATGCTTGAATGTCAAGCATAAAATGAAAATCTATTTAAGGTCTAATGTCTTCAAGTGTATATCTATTTGGGTTTTCCTTTGCATAATTCTTTTGATTTTGAATATAGGCAACATATTTTTGATTAAGGGATAAACAGAAATATACGTCACATGTTGGGAAAATAGTATTTTAGTAATAAATTTGAAATGATTAGAAATATATGGGATTAATTTTTTTTAATGTTTGATTGAGTATTTTTATGATATTTTATTTTATAATTTAATGTTTATTTTGAAAAAATATTTACATATATGTCTATGATGATAAATAGTATCATTTTGTTTTAAGTTTTATTCATTTATTTTGTTATATCTATACATGCTTTTGGTGAACCTTATTTTTATGTGCAATATTTTTTATACATTTAATCTATTTGCCTAATTTTAATGCTTATATGTTGATCTCTATATACTCATTTTTTATCATGATCTTTCTAGTCCCTAATCTTAAGTTGAATTGACAATCAAAAGGTTCAATTGGTGAATTTGTACTCACCTCACCCAACAAATAAGTTAATATTATATATATGACCAACTCATAAAGTTTACTTTTCCCATCCAACACTATCCACATTTCTACAGTTTGATGCCATGTGCTAGTATTAATTAATGTTCACAGATATATCTCTCACCTCTCATATTAATTCTTATTAATATAAATCAACAAAAATATGTAGATTGGGTTCTCAATATATATAAATTTTAGAGACATTTTTCTTTTAATTTAGTAATGATATTTACCAATATGTAAATCAACAAATTCTAGAATTTAAGATATTAGAGAGTTAACTATAAGTTTGCATAGAGAATAAGATAGCAAAGATCACAAGTCAAGTTCATTATCAAGAAAAGCTTAGTAATTTCTAAAATTTGTTTTGCATGTTACACTTTTGTTCCTCCAAATTTTTAATATATATTGAGATGCCATTAAGTAAAAAAAAATATACAGTTTGATGGAAATGAACCAAAAAGAGTATATTTTTTTTAAAATGTTGAACGAATATTATGAAACCTAAAAAAAATTTACAAAAAAATTACAATGGTCCTC
>BSBK01005531.1:1047500-1082500 GCA_027943335.1 Chamaecyparis obtusa
GGACCTATTAGGACTAATTAGAACCAATTAGACTCAATTAGAATCAATTAGAACCAATTAGGACCTAATATGACCTATTAGAACTAATTAGGACCTAATAGGACCTATTATGACTAATTAGGACATAATAGAACCTATTAGGACTAATTAGGACCTAATAGAACCTATTAGGACCTGATAGGACCTATTAGGACCCAATAGGACCTATTAGGACCTATTAAGACCCAATAGGACCTAATAGTACCTATTAGGACCTAATTAGGACCTAATTAGACTCAATTAGATCCAATTAGGACCTAATTAGGACCTAATTAGACTCAATTAGATCCAATAGGACCTATTAGGACACAATAAGACCTATTAGGTGCTATTAGGACCTATTAGGACCTAATAGGACCTATTACGACCTAATAGGACCTATTAGGACCTGATAGGACCTAATAGGACCTATTAGGACTAATTAGGACCTATTAGGACCCAATAGGACCTATTAGGACCCAATGGGACCTAATAGGACTTAATACGACCTATTAGGACCTATTAGGACTAATTAGGACCTATTAGGACTAATTACTTTACTAATATGACCTATTAGTCCACCCAATTAGAATCAATTAGAACTAAATAGCACCTAATTAGACTCAATTAGAACCAATTAGGACCTAATATGACATATTAGAACCAATTAGGACCTAATTATATGCAATCATAACCAATTAGGACCTAATTAGATGTAATGAGAACCAATTAGATCCAATTAGACTCAATTAGATCTTATAAGAACTAATTAGGACCTATTAGATCCAATTAGGACCTAATACGACCAATTGGATCCAATTAGGACCTAATTACGACCTAATATGACCTATTAGACTCAATTACAACCAATTAGACTCAATTAGAACAATTCAAGACCTAATATGGACTAATTAGACTCAATTAGAACCAATTAGGACCTAATATGATCTATTAGACTCAATTAGGACCAATTAGGACCTAATATGACCTATTAGACTCAATTAGGACCAATTATCTACAAAATTAGGACCTATTAGGACCTATATGACCTATTATAACCTAGTTGGACTCAATTAGGACCTAATATGACCTATTAGACTCAACTAGGACAAATTAGGACCTAATATGGAACAATTAGGGCCTAATATGACCTAGTAGACTCAATTAGGACCAATTAGGACCTAATATGTCTATGCACCCAAAAATGGTTGCCTAGACTTTGGGCCCCATTTATTCAATTTATTTATCTCTGAATTAGTTTTATCAATAATCAATATTTTTCAAATTATATCAATTTCTTTGATCAAATCCTAATTTCATCATTTTCGATTATTCATGGGCTAACCATTTTATCCTAAGTCTTTATTTGATTAAAAGGAATATTTCCTCCCCTTTTGATTAAATAAAAAGCCCCCACTTTTCCTCTTATCCTAAGTTGCACAAATAAAGCATTATTCTTATTTTATAAAAAGGAAAAAGCACTTTTTGTCTCATATGGACATAAAGTCAACTCCTATTTTCCTATTGGAGGATATTTGTGCACAAGGATCAAGCTTCCATTTTTCTCCACCATTGATTAATTCTTTTGCCTCTTAATCTCAATGGTCCATTTCACCTCATTTTTTATAAAAGGAGAGCTCTCTCCTTCATTTGCATATGATCATGCTTTATGCTAATGTTATGCTGTAAGTTTTCTAGGTGCATTTGGAGCTTTTGAAGATTTGGAGTTTTCTTGTTGCATTACATCTACATGCTTTCATAATTTCCTTTCTTGCATTATCATAGCATTCATAGCTTCATTCTTAGTATAGATCTTCCTTTTATTGCAATAGATTAGCTCACATAGCTTAATTAGGGGAATTGTAATCCATTGCTATTTCCTTTCATAGTTGCATTCTACTTTCATTTTGATAGATTAATCTTGCATATTCATATTAGTTTGCATTGCATTTGCATACTTTGATTCAATTTAGGGATATTGGCACTCTTGCCCTTGTCTTTGATTTGGAATATCTCATTGTGTGGTTGACTAGCAAGGTCATATGCTTCATAGCTCTAGCTGAGAGCAAACTTATAATTTTTTTGCAACTCCATGCATAGAGAGCTATGGATCACTTTGTGAGGGCTTATTATTGAGTTTCCTTACATGTAATGATTCATAGAAGTGTGTTCACTTTTACACCATACATTTCTAGTGCCCACCGTGGGGTAGAGTAGATAGACTTTGTCCTTTAGTTTCTTGCATTTTCATCATTTTTTGGATTAATTTGCGGATATTTTGCATTCTCTATTTTTCTGTCTCAGAATATCATGCGACACTTCTTAGGTATATCATGTGATAGACCTTATAATGCGGGTGTGACACTTCGTGCAAAGGAAGAATCACCTGCTAGTATTAAGTTCTGTCGCCTGGCATCATGCGAAGTATCACCCGCATGTATTGCAGTTTATCGCCCAGACTGAGGTATATCACCTAGGTACAAGAAACTATTTCATGCAATTCTGGTGAAGTCTGAGATATATCACTTGATTTGACAGAGAGTTGCAATTTGAGTTTTATCATCCGGATCTGATCATACTTAGTTTGCTGGTTTACTTTATTGCATTTAGATAGATCTAGCTTGTATTTCTTAGCCTAGATTAGTCAATTTTTTGCATCATTTCCATTTAGATTTTGGATTTCCCTAACCATAATTGTCTAAAAATTTGTGGTTGTAGGGGCTTTGCTTGAAGGAGATTTCCATAAATTGCATACTAAAGGGCTACTAATGGTTTTTGCAGGGCTGCCCAAAGCATAATCAAAAGCAAAAAAGAAAAAATTTTCAAGTGTTTGTGATTTATTTCCTTTCAAGTGTGGCATCTACTAATTGTTTTAGGAATCTTAATACCATGTGGAAGATATTTTGAGGTGGTAGGAGAAGTATGCTCTTCACCTTTAGGTGAACCAGAAAATCTTGACCCATCCTAAGGTTTTGGAAGCAAGGGGGTAATTGAATCTTTTCTTGGTGTGTTTGGGAGAAGTTTTTGAGATAGGGGAGTATGCTCTTCACCCTTGTGGTGAACCAAAAACCTTGAACCTCAAAAATCATCCACTCTTTGTTTAGATTTAGAATCCTTTTAACGGGCCTGCTCTTGAGCAATCAAGAGGAATGACCCAAGTGGGGACAAGCCTTTTGCCGGCTATTCCAACTCACTATAATATCAAGGCTACCTCGAACACTAAAAACCTTGGTAGACATAACACTTGTCTTCACTTGATGTGAGTAGCTCATGAGATTGCGACCATGGGGAAAGCATTGAGCAAGAATGCTTAAGGTACTCTTGAGGCCGTGAGGTCCTAGTCCTTTATGAGGAGCAAGAGGGGTGTTATGAATGGAAGCCCTTACTAAGAACCATAGGTTAGAGGCCACTTATTTTAGCCTCTTATCTTCTTAGTGCAAGGATTGATCCAAGTGGACTAACCCGGATCACCCTAAGATACTCACCATATGTGTCCCTTTGGTTGTTTTGTTTGACACTTCCACGACAAAGCCAATATCTCTTGTGGGAAACCACTTGGTGTGAGGCAAGGGGGCATCAAGTTGTGGGCTAAGTTGCTAAGTATTGAGCTTTGTCTTGTAGGTAGATATTTCTTGAAGTGTCTTCGATTGTGCTAAACCAGTGTAAACGTTCTTACATACAAACAATCGGTAGCTTCTATAGGGTGCAATTTTATTTTTGATATCAAAAGTGTTTGCCTTGGCAAGGTTGCTTTTGCCCTTGTTTCAAGTGTTTGAAGACATGTTTGATTCCCTACTATTTGCAAACCTGTCCAAATGCTGTTAAAATTGTGATTGAAATCAGACATTTTCACCCTTAGATTCAGAAACTAGAAATCAGACCTTAAAAACTTGAAATTTGGCACAAATTGGTCAAAAAATACATCAGTGTCGCCTGTACTTAAGAGAAATATCGCGTGATACTTCACGTTGGAACTGTATCACCTGATAGTTATTAGGTCTATCACCTGGTAGTTTTGAAGTATATCACGTGGTGTCATGTGAAGTATCACCCGATCCTAGGTTTATCACCCAGCCTGCCTGGAGTTTGTTGCCTGGAAGTTTTCAGTAGTATTCTTAGTTTCAGTCATTAAGCTACTTTTAGTACAACCTAACCTTTGAGTGGGATATCTGGTCTTGCTGTTAGAGACCTATTTTGACTGCAAATTTCTAATTTTAGCCTCCTAGGGATCATTTCAATTGATTTATAAGGTTACCTTGGAGATAATTTGTCAAGTTGGAAAGTTATTCCTAGTGAAAAATTTGTCTTTAGAATTGTTGATTACACCCTTGCAGAATTTTGATCCTATTATTGTCCAAATCATTTTTCATATATCTCAATTTTGATTTGAATTTTGGCTAAGTCCAACCTCCTGATTCAAAAGTGCAAGGGTATTCACCCTTTGATTTGAAGCACCTCTTTGACAGTGTTGGTGACACCTTTTTATTTTCTATCTTTTCATTTTCTCTTTGGACAATAGAGAATCTCAATTATCCTAGGTTGGAATTGACACTTTGAGAGATTACCTTATCACCTAGAGTTTCTTTCTTTCTTATTAGTTACAACAAGATACCAAGTTAGTCAAAGGAAACAACCTCCAGTTGTCAGATCCTAGGTGCTATCATGTTGCTCAACATCTCAATGAATGTTATGGTATCAATTGCACAAGATGACTCTTAGTCTTCTTCTTTCTTCTCCATTTCTCATGTTCTTCTGAAGTCTTCTATTCCCATGAGAAATTCTTCTTCTTCTTCTTGATTCTTTTCCTCTTATTTTCTAGTCTACCTTCTTCTATTCATCTATTCATTTCTTCTACGCTTGATTCCTCCTCTTCTAGAATCATGAATTTCAACTATCTTGTTAAGGAACCTCTCTTGAGAATGGATGATCTCAAGCTCATTACTAAATTTGAAGAGTATATTTATCCCTCCAAAGATTGCATGGATGATAAACTTATGGAAAAAATAAAGGAAAAGATGATTAAATTAGATGCCTTTGCTAGGATCATAGACATGACCATATCACGACCTTCTTCTAAATGTTTTTCATCATCTAATTCTTCATATTCTTCTTCACATTCCAAGTCCTATCATGACTCTTCTAAACATTATTCTAATTCCTCATTATCCAAGTCTTCTTCTTCCACTAGGTCTTCACCTTCCTCTTCTTCACAATCTCATTCTTCTTCTACTTCTTCAAAGAGTCTTACTTCTCTTCAGAAGACATACCATAAAGAGAAATGTGATAGTCATTGTGATGTCTCTTCCACAAAGAGTGACACACCTACCTTTGATGACTATGATGACTATGATGATGGACAACGTAGTGATGCCCATGAAACTTCTATTCCTAAGCATCATCCTCATGGTACACTTGTGATTTCTAAGGGGGAGTCATATTGGGTAGACTGTGATGGTGATCCATATGACTCTAAATTTGAAGAATTCTTTGATGATTTTTGAAAACAATACAATATTCCTACTGAGGAAGAGAAAATCTACTACATTGATTTCAAACATCAAAAGAATCTCTCCTCTAAAAGTTCTCATGCTGAAAATAAAGGTTGCGCTCTCAAGCAAGATCATATTAATGTTGAACCTTTGTCTTGTGATGGTTCCCTTCCATCCTCTACTTCCTCCAATACCCACACACTTCCTAAAGCTTCTGAGTCTTCCAAATCTTTCATAAATCCTTCATCCAACAAAGATCCTAAGGCTTTCCATGCGGTTCCCTATAGTTATTCTCAAGGGCCACCTCTTAAAGATATTCAAGCTAAACTTCACTTGGATACAAATACTTTCAATGATGCTAAACCTAAAGATTCTAATACTTCATGTGCTATAATGCCTACTTCAGCTAGTCCTTCACCATCTTCTCCAAAGTCTTCCATACAATTTCAACATGCTTCCTTGTCCTTAGAAGTGGCTCCATGTCAAGAGGACTCTAAAAATGATAAAGAAAAGAACATAAAGAAAGATCAAGATCAAGAACCCTCCATGTCATCCAATTCTTTTCATGATGTCTCTTATCCATTTCATGGTTCTTCTAATCCTTTACGCCCTTCCTCATTCATTCCACCATGTCTTAATTCTTCCTCTAAGCAAGATCAAGTTACTACTTACATTGTTGAGCTTATTGATAAACAAAATAACCTTACTACACTTACACTTTCCAAAGATGATACTTCCATTAAGGTTATTAAAAATGATGTTGTTACTTTTGATGTTAAGCCTATTGAAAATCAAGAAAAAAGTGATGCACTTATGCTATCCAAAGATCCTTGTCAAGATTAAAGTATTTCATCTTCTTGTTCTACCATTCCATGTTCACTTCCACTTTCTTCTCTTCCTAAATCTTTGCAAGCTATGAACAATCATGTCAAAGAAGGTGCTCCTATTCAAGATGTGCATGATCCTATTGAAAACTCTAATGCTCACTCTAAAGATGCTGATGTCCTTGGTTGTCATATAGATGCTGATGAACTTATTGATTATCCTTTTGCGTCTTCTACGTCCATCCTTGGACCTCCTCCACCAATACTAAGGGCTTCACATCTTCCTTCCATCTTGGGTCCTTATGTCCCTTCACTTTCCCCTCCTAATTCTCCTAATTCATCATCTATTTTGGGTCCTTACATCCCTCCATCTCCTATCTTCCCTCAAGATCAACATAGATGCATACCCTTGAATCCTTTTCATCCATCCACCCATTTAAACTAGTTGTATTTTCCTTCTTCTTCCACAAGTCTCAAGTCTTTTGGAAGTAACTTGAATGTTCAATACAAGAAAAAGAATCGATAAAAGAATCCATCAAAAAAAGAAGATCACCATGTCTCCTCTAATAAACATGGAGGCATAAAGTCAAAAGAGATATCTAAGAAGAAAACTACAAGACAAGTATGGGTTCCAAAATCCATCATTGAAGATATTTTCTCTAACACATCAAAAGAAAATAAAAAATTTAAGGTTATATGGATTCCAAAATCTCTCTTGAAAGAGTATGATGTTGAACAAAAAGTGAAGTTGACATTCAAGCTTCTAAAGGCTTCCATTTCATCTTTTTCCAAAAATATTCTTCTATTCCATGCACCTCAACCACAACCTCTGCTACACATTTGCCATATTCCTTCTCGTATTCCTCCATTCACATTTGAGAATTATAACAAGTACACCAATCCTCTCTTTAAGGAGTCAGATAGTAATAATGAACCAGAATATGGTTCGCATTTGGACTAGAATGTGGTTTACGTTTCCTCCATGTTTTTTCACCACCCTTCAAGGTGTGTATTGATGTTGATCTTACCTTTCTTTCCATCTACCTTTTCACAATCCTTCCATTCATTATCCTTCTACCTTCTATCATTTTTCCTCATTTACCTATTCCTCCTATCTTCCAACCTCACTCGCTTTACATAAAACCTTATCCTCCATTTTTCTCTTCCATCTCCCTTTCCCTATTAGCATCTTTGAGCATATCATTTTGAATCCTTGGCATATCATGGTTTATCCTTTCAAGCAACATTATCTAAAAATCTTTCTTTCTTCCAAAAAATTATAAAATTCAAAAAAATAAATAGAAAAAGTAAAAAATATATGAAAAAATGAAAAAGAGATGAAATTTTTTTTGAAAATGTGCCATGGTGAAAACTTGGAAACAGGCGCCTTGGTAGCAAAAGTAAAGAGAAATAATTTTTTCCTATGGTGAAAACCACTCCCTTGTGGCACCTTGGATAAGTACCATGATGAAAACCTAACAATCAGGCATCATGCGTAGTTCTTCTACATATTTCATCCATTCTGTCTTCTCTCTTTGATCTTGGCAATGTTGACCTATACACGAATATTTGGATATCTTGTGAGATATCTTATGATGATCTTACTTTCATTCCATTCATATTTAGCCTTCGTATTTTCCTCCATTCATTCTAGCCTTTCGCTATCATTTTCCCCTTTGGTCTTGATCTAATAAAAAAGAGTAAAACACAATGCTATGAAGTCTCTTGACATGTCTACTCTTTTGGACTGCATCCTTTCCTTCTTTTGCAGTGCACTTTTGTGACTTATCCTATGCTGGCCTTTCATTGCTTATCCAAATGTGCTTTACATGACATTTTTTTTTCCTAGCTTGGGTACTCTTGAGGAGTTTGACCTTGAAGATTTCTTACCTCCGTTCGCTTTCATTCTCCTTTCCTCTATCTCATTCACCAGCTTGCTCATCCATCTTGTCCCTCACCTTGCTAGACACTGGGACTACATGATGTGATCTTGCTTGGGAGTTTGATGCCTATTTTGTCTAGGGGCATCCTTTGTATATATTTTATGATCCTGAAAAAATACCAAAAAAATTGATATATGATGCTAAAAAATCTTAAAAAGCATAAAAAGTCTTGTAAAAAATATAAAAAAATCAAAAAATGTAAAAAGTTCAAAAAAATAGAAAAAGTGCCTTGGTGAAAACCTGGAAATAGGCGCCTTGGTAGCAAAAAATACCAAAAAAGAGAAAAAAAGAGAAAAATTGTAATAAAAATCTAAGTGGTGAAAACCTGGAAACAGGCGCTACTTGAGGCCTTTGCACTCCTATTTGTTAGCATGCATCCTCGACACAGCCACTTTCCATCATGCCTTGACCTTATTTGACTTGGTTTGGAATTGGTCTTTATCTTTGTCTAGGGGGCATAACTGTTAGCATAGGTACTTTAGGGGCATTTGTCTCTTGGGGCATTTCACGATAGGTGTTTTTCAACACCAACCCAAACAGTGTTTTTCAACACTACCCTTGCGTCGAGTGTTTCTTAACACTTATCAAATGTCTTTCCCAATAGTCTAAATATGATGTAATATTTCTCATTAGCAGATGTGATAACTAGAGTTTGACTCTATGACCAGCACACACAGTAATATTTCTCATTAGTAGATGTGATAACCAGAGTCTGACTCTATGACCAACACACACACACTTAAACAATCAACTTGTTGAGATATGTTGACTTTATTTTTCTTTGTGTGCTGTCTATGAGGATTTCTTTGATGAATGGTCTCTCCCTGAAAAGTTTTAAATGATGCATAGCTAGAAGACTGAGGGTATGAGAACATGTTTTATTTCTTTATCTGCTTGTGGGTATATTTTGTTGGTCCTAATTGTCATGAACATTTATGCTGGTCTTACTTGACACTATGGATTGACAAGGTATTATCCTTGACTGTTTTGCGAGTGCATGCTTCTAGCTATTCTGAATTTCATGTGTCTTGATACAAGCATAATATTGTCATATCAAACTTAGGTAATCTCACTGCATTAGTCATCTTGACCTTCATGTCTTTGATGCCTAGGTGAGATTTCCACATTTCTATCTGATACAGATCATATTCATATTCACATAGTTATACTAGTGTGTATTGTATGATCTTACGACATTACCAATAACACTCGATGATGATAATTAGATGTCTATAGGCATTGTGACCTTGCAAGTCAACCACTTTCATAGTAGCTTGCATTCTTAGGTTCATAAAAGTTTATTTTTTGCATCTTGCATATGGAGAGATCTCTCCTTTTTATCATCTATGGACTAGTTGGTCAACTGTGTTCATCTTCTAATTCTTCTTGATCATATCTTTCATTTCTGATCTTTCATATCACATCATTTTCTATCCATTTTTGGACTCAAAATCGAAATCAGATTCATGTTTCCAAGTTTTCTCATTGTTCTATGCAATTGACAGACCCTTTTGAGGCATAATTCTTTGATCTTTGATGGAATTTCTTCCTTTCCATGTCTCTCAATTTTTTAGTCTTTCGTTCGCCCTACTTCTTTTCTTTTCTTTCATCACTAGGGCATATCTTCACTGCTCGATGGTTGTCCTGTTATCATTTATCTTTGATCATGATTTCATTTCGATTTGATCATTTTTTTATCAATTTGCTATTCCTCTTTATCTGATTTTGATTTTGATTCTGAGGGGGCAGTATTTATGGGATTCTCATCCCCGATTCTCTTGATTCTCTTGATTCAAATATCTTTTGTGAGCTTTTGCTCAAATTTGAGATTCTTATCTCTTACTTTGAATGTGATCTTGAATCAACCTCATATTCAAAGGCCTTTGTCTATGTTTGTCTAGGTGTGATCCTGAATCGACCTCACATCTGAGTTGTTTTGTGATCCCAGATCGATCTCACATTTCAACTTCATTCTTTGACTACATGTGTTCCCAAATTGATCACACATTAGTCAAAGAGGGGCAAATGTATGCACGCAAAAATGGTTGCCTAGACTTTGGGCCCCATTTATTTGATTTATTTATCTCTGAATCAATTTTATCAATAATCAATATTTTTCAAATTATATCAATTTCTTTGATCAAATCCTAATTTCATCATTTTTTATTAATCATGGGCTAAACATTTTATCCTAAGTCTTTATTTGACTAAAAGGAATATTTCCTCCCCTTTTGATTAAATAAAAAGCCCCCACTTTTCCTCTTATCCTAAGTTGCATAAATAAAATATTATTCTTATTTTATAAAAAGGAAAAAAGTACTTTTTGTCTCATATGGACATAAAGTCAACTCCTATTTTCGTATTGGAGGATATTTGTGCACAAGGATCAAGCTTCCATTTTTCTCCACCATTGATTAAGTCTTTTTCCTCTTAATCTCAATGGTCCATTTCACCTCATTTCTTATAAAAGAAGAGCTCTCTCCTTCATTTGCATATGATCATGTTTTATGCTAATGTTATGCTATAGGTTTTCTAGGCGCATTTGGAAATTTTGAAGATTTGAAGTTTTCTTGTTCCATTACATCTACATGCTTTCATAGTTTCCTTTCTTGCAATATCATAGCATTCATATCTTCATTCTTAGTATAGATCTTCCTTTTATTGCAATATATTAGCTCACATAGCTTAATTAGAGGAATTGTAATCCATTGCTATTTCCTTTCATAGTTGCATTGTACTTTCATTTTGATAGATTATTCTTGCATACTCATATTAGTTTTCATTGCATTTGCATACTTTGATTCAATTTGGGGATATTGTCACTCTTGCCCTATTCTTTGATTTGTAATCTCTCATTGTGTGGTTGACTAGCAAGGTCATATGCTTCATAGCTCTAGCTGAGAGCAAACTTATAATTTCCTTGCAACTCCATGCATAGAGAGCTATGGATCACTTTGTGAGGGCTTATTCTTGAGTTTCCTTACATGTAATGAGTCATAAAAGTGTGGTCACTTTTACTCAATTAGGAACTAATATGACCTATTAGACTCAATTAGGACAAATTAGGACCTAATATGGAACAATTAGGACCTAACATGACCTAGTAGACTCAATTAGGACCAATTAGGACCTAATATGACCCAGTAGACTCAATTAGGACCAATTAGGACCTAATATGACCTAATATGACCTATTAGACTCAATTAGGACCAATTAGACCCAATTAGGACCAATTAGGACCTAATATGACCTATTAGACTCAATTAGGACCAATTAGATTCAATTAGGACCAATTAGGACCTAATATGACCTATTAGACTCAATTAGGACCCAATATGACCTATTAGACTCAATTAGGACCAATTAGGCTCAATTAGGACCAATTAGGACCTACTATGGACCAATTAGACTCAATTAGGATCAATTAGGACCTAATATGACCTATTAGACTCAATTAGGACTAATTAGGACTAATTAGGACCTAATATGACCTATTAGACTCAATTAGGACCAATTATCTACTCAATTAGGACCAATTAGGACTTAATATGACCTATTAGAACCTAGTTAGACCCAATTAGGGCCTAATATGACCTATTAGACTCAATTAGGACAAATTAGGACCTAATATGGACCAATTAGGACCTAATATGACCTATTAGACTCAATTAGGACCAATTAGGATCTAATATGACCTATTAGACTCAATTAGGACTAATTAGGATCTAATATCACCTATTAGACTCAATTAGGACCTAATATGACCTATTTGAACCCAGTTAGACCCAATTAGGACCAATTAGGACTTGAAATTAGGACCAATGTGGATCAATTAGGATCGATTAGACTCAATTAGACCTAATTAGAGCTAATTAGACTCAATTAAGACTAATTAGGACCTAATTAGACCCAATTAGACCTCAATTAGGACTAATTAGGACCCAATTAAACTCAATTAGACCTAATTAGATCTAATTAGACTCAATTAGATCTTATTAGAACTAATTAGGATATTATCGTCATGCACAATTAGATTTGGATGGTGTTGAAAGTACATATGAAGCACGAGTCATAAAGAAATAATATCACTTTTACATTAGTGATGATAAAGAGCATGACATACATTTTGTTGGGCATTGCTTTAAGACATTTTTTAGATATTTGGAAAACAAAGGCATCAAAATTGAAAAACATTTTGTTTGGTCGGATGGATGTGTAGCACAATTTAAATCAGCAAGGCCATTTTACGCACTATGTAGATATCATTGATACTAAAAGATACCACATATTTGGAGTTTCTTTGAGAGTGGACATGGAAAGGGAGAGAATGATGGTGCAAGAGCTTGTATCAAATGTTCTTTAAGAAAGTATCAACTAGACTATCATGGATATCATATAAATAATGCTCATGATGTATGGTGCCAAATTGTGATAACACATCATCACAATCAGATCGAGTCATACCCTTCCAAGTATTCTGGGAGATAAAAGGTACCAATTTTAAATTTATTGATCCTTGTTTGAGTTAACTTATATATGTCTTTAATTTTTACACATGACCTCTCTATTGTTCAGGTGTTGACAGAAGATCAATCCATGGATGCAAGAGAGTAGACAAAACAAGATCCCTATATTCAGTTATGAGTATGGATAGTAATGTGTGGTCATTGTACACTATAGATTATTCATGCTTTTGTTATGACTACATTTTTTAGAACTATGACGAATGTATCAACCAAAAATGTGGATATCTTAGTGAATGGAATTTGCTTCCACTAGATGTTACAAACATAAATGATGTTCAGGATGAAAGCTTTGATGACATTCCATTGATTTCTACAGATTATGACCATATTTTAGGTTTGATCAAAATTAGTATGTGTGTGTTTATGTACATTTTTAAAAGGGATTCATAAACTCAATTCATTTAAATAAAGTTTGTTTAATTTTTATTTACAAGTTCCTAAAATTAAAAGTTCACTTTAAATGCAGGACATATTTTTGTCGTAGTAGCAGAGCCTAGAAATGTGGAAGGTGTTAGTTACTATTTATTATGTTGCTACAAGGAGAGGATGAAGCTAACACAAAATGAAACAAGCGATGGAATTATGTTTCCCATAGGTTCTAGTACTATATTTAAGTTTCACAACATTTATTAAACTTGAGTGAGACCTTCTAACTTCCAATTTTCTTATACGTTTGTTTATATGGTTAGTGTTTATCGCATCTATATATATATTTAACATTGTTGAACTTGTCTATGTAGATTCAGTTGTCGTGCAAGGAACATATTTGGAGCAAACCAAAATACTTAAACATGAGATTCATTTTATTGATTATCAACCTAACAATAAGGTTTATCAGTATAGTCATCTTGTAATTGCCACCATCCTATCTCTTATTCGTGTGATGGGACATAGCATTCATAAGTGGAGACTTGATACTAATGACCATGAGAAAATATTAAATGTTATTCGAGAGAGAGATAAACCACTTGATGTGGACTAAATCACACATGAAATATGATTTGAACTAAATTTTTCACGGGTGAGACCAGAGGTTTTCTTAGCTCCATTCTTTCCTACTAGTGCCCATAGTGAATGGAGTTTGAATAAAATGTGTGTATGTATATTGAATTTTCATGTGTTACATTAGGACATGCATGTTTTAAATATAAAATCTACTTGAAGTACAACAACATTAAATTAAAAGTGCATGCACAACTATTATCGAATGTACATTTAAATATAAGTAAGATTCAATCAAACATCTAGGGACCTCAATTATATAGCTCACATGTGTCAAATTTACATCAAATTCATAACTTTCATTATAAACATGTACAATCAAACATCATTCATGTATGTAATCTATTGAAATCAAACATCAAATTTAAATTAAACATGTATGTATGTAATCTATTGAAAGTATTGGAAATTTACAAGTTCATCACACACACACACACATATATGAAACATCAATCATGTGTAGATCAAGTACTATAAATATGAAACATATGAATCAATAATGTGTCAAACATTCTATCAAAAGGGTCTAGAAATGAAATGTAACATCAAACACATATGAATATATGTATACATAATATAAAACATGTCTAGATCAAATATGAAAGTGTCTAGGACTCATCATGATGACTCCTCACTAAGCGGTCACACCCAGGCTGACTATCATGCTGTGAAGGATGTGCATATCCCTGTACAAAGAAAGAGATATATAAATTAATATATATTTACAAATTCTATAAAGATCTTAAGTTTAATTTAAAATATTGTACAAGAAAACATGTTATAAAGTGTGTACACACAGATAATAAATTAAAAACTCACTTGTCCACTACTGATGTCATCATTGAGTGAGTCCCGACGACGTACATGTTCAGTACCCAAAGGAGTAATGAGAGGCATATCCAGGTAGACAAAAAATATATATCACACACACACACACACACACACACACACAGATATATATATATATATATATATATATATATATATATATATATATATATATATATATATATATATATATATATATATATATATATATATATATATATATATCTATATATATATATATATATATATATATATATATATATATATATATATATATATATATATATATATATGAATTGATTGAAATTTTGAAAATAAATTTAAGTTTAAAATTGTAACATTAAATACATGTATATAATCTGATTTATACCTATGTAGGTGGTGGAAACTGATAGTACTCAGATTCCTTGGCCTCAATCCTATCAACCAAGGTATCAAGATTTTGTTGTGTCTGGTCCAAGCTCAAATCTACAATTTGCAACATGAGTAGACTGCACATGCCTCTTTAATGATGAATGCAATGGAATAACCAAATGAGATGGCATATATATATATATATATATATATATATATATATATATATATATATATATATATATATATGAATTCATTGAAATTTTGAAAATAAATTTAAGTTTCAAATTGTAACATTAAATACATGTATATAATCTGATTTATACCTATGTAGGTGGTGGAAACTGATAGTACTTGGATTCCCTGGCCTCAATCCTATCAACCAAGGTATCAAGATTTTGTTGTGTCTGGTCCAAGCTCAAATTTACATATGCAACATGAGTAGACTACACATGCCTCTCTAATGATGAATGCAATGGACTAACCAAATGAGATGGCATGGAAGTCATATCATCATGTGTCAACAAATCTAGATATCCCATAGTGGTCATGTTGAACTCAACATCGTCAAGGCCAACATCAGAGAACTGATGCCCTACACTGACTGAAGGCTCTCTATGTCGTGCCTCTCCCTGTGCAGCAATAGAGTGGTCAGTAGGTGGATCCTCATGAGAACTACCACTATGGCCATGGTATAGGTGAGAAGGATGTGGTTGAGCATATCTGACAGTACCCACATGAGATCTAACCTCTGATATGGGGATATCATGCTCTACTTCTATAAATGCATATGCATCCAATAGATCCTCAGCCAAGCTAGTCAATGTGATACATGTCATCTCTCCTGTAAGTCCCTCTAGGCTAGAAAGTGAAGGGATGCCTACTACATTGTACATGTCATCTATGGTCCTACTAGAGGATGCTCCACCTAATGATCTAGAGTGTCGTCGAGACATCAAGTACTAACCAACCTGATCACTAGATATGGATGTGGCAACTGCTGCAATGTCTCCCACACTATCAAATACAACTCAAAGCTGGGTGCTATGAATAACATCATCTACAACATGACATAATGAAGGAGCTATAGCAGGTGCCCTCTGACCAACAATGGCCCTGTGTACTAGTCTCTATCGATAAGCTCGATGAAAAGCATCTCTATCAGCAAGCTTTCCATGCCCTTGTCCTAGATGTGTTGGAAAATTAGTGTAATTAATAACCCTCCCTAAATGAACCTCAACAAAAATCTATTTTGCAAAGTACAATGGAATCTGGTTGTTATTCAGATAACGACCATGGGCAGCTAGAAATCGTGGGTATATCAATGCTGATATAGTAAGATCCTCACACCTAGTAACCTGATACCTCTTCACATAATTTTTATCTACATAAGATGGGAAAACTTCCCCTTTTAGGGTCACTTTAGGCACTAAAGCCTATACCTCCTTAAGAGAAAGACCAGAGCCAACCTCTTGTCTCTTCCTCTCAAGTATGACTTCTATAATATCTGGGGCATAGGGAGTGGTACCATGAATGTCATCCCTAATGTTAATCAAGCTATTAAGGATGGAATAACATGTGATCTTATAGACACTAGAGCTAGATGGATTATTTATAGATTCTTGCAACCATTAAATCCCTCTATTAATGAGTGCAAATAGTTCTACAGGGGGAATCGATGCATTTGCCATGTGTGATGTGCAATAATATGTCTGATAGATCTAGAATATGTATGTACTTGAAAGATTTTATTTAATATCAAATAAATTCTACATATATGCTAATTTAATTTAAAATAAAATTAAATACTAAGCACATTTCGCTACATTAGTTGAAAGTAAAATCAATTACATAAATTACATTTAAATGTAAATTACATTTTAATAGGTCTAATGGGGTCTTAAGGGGTCATATAACCTATCATAGGTCCTAATAGGTCCATATAGGTCATAATAGGTTTAATTAGGTATAATTAGGTGTAATTGGGTGTAATTAGGTCTGAATTTGTCTAATTGGGTCTAATTGTGTCATAATTAGTCTAATTGGGTCTAATTAGATGCTAATAAGTTTTAATGGGTCATATTAATCATAGTGGGTCTAATTTGGTATTAAAGGGGTCATATAACCTATTATAGATCCTAATAGGTCTAATTAGATCATAAAAAATAATTGGGTCTAACTAGGTGCAAATAGGTCTTAAGGGGTCTAATTAGGTGCTAATAGGTCTAATTAGGTGCTAATAGTTCTTAGGTGCTATTAGGTCTAATTGCATTGTAATACCCATCGTATAGGTCTAATTAGGTTGTAATACATCTAATTGCATCTAATTAGGTGCTAATAGGTTTTAAGGGGTCATATAACCTATCATAGGTCTTAAAATAGACCAAGATAACTAGGAATTATGAGGTCCTAATAGGTCTTGTTATACACTAAGTTTGCACCCTTGTCTCAAGCTCTCATAGTCTTGATAACCTAGTATAACATGGGAATCATCTCCCGGTGTGGGACCTATGCTAACTAAGATGAGACCTCTAGGTTCTAGGCTGGTTCCTCTTGGATAATCACCTTAATTTGCGTCTAGACATGAAAAAGTAAACTCTTGAGGGAAAGGGATAGAAGGAGTGCTTGGAAAGGGAAATGACTGAAAGCAAACTACCTACTAGGTGATGCACCGAAATTAGGGTTTGGATCTCAGTATAGAGGAATGGAATCAATGAAAGGCTTAGGTCTAGTAGGTCACAACTTACTGAATAGACTTGCATAAGTGTTTCATAGGAGGGCCTGGACATAAGACACAACTAGTGACCTGCAAATAGACATTCACTTTTGCAACTCGATGTAGAAATGAGACAAGACTATTAGGGGGCTGAAGTATAACCACAAAAACATCTAAATTAGATCAAACACAATAACACACACGATTACAGAAAGTAAGAGGGATTAGGAACCCTAAGATATCACTGAAAACATCATGCACTTTAATCCAATAAGAGATGACCCAAACAAGGAAGCATAGGGACATGAATAACTGTCACAAAATACCTCTGCAATATTTGAATAATCAATGGGAGATTACAGAATGTGGAAAACCATAGGGCAGGAAGAAATGCCATGGATAACTTTCCAAGAAAGAGACTTTCTTCTTTACAAAGTGTGAACTCTAAGCACTAAGGCTCCAAAAATACAATATATACATCTCCTCTAAACAAGCAGGAGTAAAACCTAACTAGGGTGAAAATTTTTACAATATAATAATCAAACCCTAGCTGTACTAATGACCCATCATCAAAACTCTGAGAACACCAGCAACCAGATCAAATCTTCCCTTTGTGTGTTGATCCTGGTACCGAGCCCACCTGTAAACACAAATCCCTTGATCCATCTACCCACTTGCAACTCCACTAAGCCATGAAGGCTCACAATCTGATCCTGAATCTTAAATAATAGTACTGGCCAAAAGGTGGCACCAACTCTCATACTTCTCCAATGCAAGAACATGACACAGTACCCTGAAAAATCCATGGCACCAACTATCAGATCATCCATCATTATCCTTCCAACCTCCACTATCCTGAAGAATTAAATTCCAGCTAACCATCTTGTCATGCATGGCTGTAAAAACAAAACCCTAGAAAAAACCTTCGTAGAGATTCAAATTCAAAAATTAACGGCTAGCAGATACATTTTGAAAATGTAGTCGTCGATGCAAAATCTTCTCGGTAGATGAACAGCTACAATGCACTCAAAAAATAGCCTAAACTTCCCCCTTTGACAGGTCAACTACCACCTGGAAGTCAACAACCAATGAAATGCGAGCAAATCAGCATGTCTGATAGACTTGGACCCACAACCTATAGAAAGAGCATCAAACGGTTGTCTCTATACCATGATGCTAAAGGTCGAGCATCTTGACCAAATGGTATAATGACAACCACCAGATCAAGCTGAACATTAAGTGCTTTAGAAATCCCTAACCCCGTAGACCCACTTACAACCGCCATGTAGCATACCAACTAGCCAATCCTAAGCTCCCAAATGAGACACGTTGCAAACCCTCTGACAACAGGACCCATGACAGATTAAGATCACCTCGGATGGTTGTCGCAAGATCACAAGGGCAAGGAATATTCCTTGCGATCAAGAGACAACCATAGATCTTCAGTCTATTGACATCCTTGTAGATACTTTGACATGGTCCTACCAAAAGAGCCCAGATGTGGTCTGACCGACCAATGAAGAATGAGCACATCAAAAAATTGAGGATCCACCTAACAGAGCCCGGAGATAAAACAAGATCAATGGTTTTCACATGATCACATGCTCTGACACAAAGCCTTGCGGACATACACTAGCTGTCAATCCTCTGTAGATGTCAGAGCCTTTGACTGCCGAAAGGAACTGGTCCTACTAACAAGAGATGACTCATTAGCATGTGGACCAATTAGAAGCTTTACACATCATTCCATCTAACAACACGGACCCACGGCCTGCAGAAAAAGCATCAGATGGTCATTGTTATACTGCAGCCTTAAATAACCTACATCTTCACCCAACAGTATAATGACAATCATAGATCATGATTGCATTTTAACCTGCCACTAGGGCCAAAGACCATGGGCTCACTAAAAAATCTCCATGCTATACTCTCACCAACCAATCAAATACTGCCCCCTCAAACACACGTAGCACATTTTCCTGACAATGGCCCCACTGTCAGAGGTCTGGGTGATGAAGAGAATCCACGATTGTCATTATACTACCAGATTAAATAGGTCACATCTTGAGTCTCTGGTATAATGACAACTACATGATGAAATTGAAGCTTAACATGCCGAAAGGAAAGGGCCCACTGACAGATAGCCGAATCACCAACCGCCGACGAATCAAAAGCTACCAAATCGGATGAGGTGGCACTAGTCCCATTGAAAAGAGAACTCTGTAGGAAGGAAGATGGATGATCATCACAAGATCTCATGGAATCTTTTAGGGCCATGAGATCATGTGAAAACCATCAGATCTAGAATCTTGATTTGGCCACTGAACTGAGACCGCCAACCGAAATGGTAGCCGCTCGCAGGATCGCTAAATGTTAACGGGTTAACCACTGGGAATTAGAGATTTGGTGACTGGAGGATTTAAAAATGCACATGCAAAATGAAGGGACTTAAGTGGCTGAAAAAGTAAACTACAAATTAGAATAGGGCCTTAGGGTTTTTTGGGTAACGGCTAGTTTTATGAATATTTTAAGGACTTTTCACCTAGTTAGGGACCTAGAAATAGTTGCAGAGAACAGAGGGAAGTAGATAGACCCATGAAATTTTTAGGGATGCTTGGTAGGATAAAAATAGAGACCCAGGGATAGACATTAGCCAAATTTGCATGCATAAGAAAATTAGGGTAACATTTTGACGATTTCTACTGGATGTCAGCCTACTAGACATAGACCAGTGACCTTGACATATCCATTGGGCATGGGGCTATCAAAACTCAAAATTCTCTAAGAGAGGCAGAATTGGAACTGTGCTCAGAGAACTTCTTGGAAAATAGGGAACTAACCTAGAAAGCAATGAAAGAAAACAAGGAAACTTATATACAGAGATTCACAAAGAGGGATTAACCTCAAAACAAGGTTTCAAGTGGAAACCATTGACTAAAATTGGTAGGGAAACTCCTTCCAAAGTTTCTAGTTGAAAGGCATTAGGGCCCCTGTATTCTATGATTATAAATGGTCCACCCCAAAAGGAGTCAAATTTTGTGTGCCTACCAAGTCTTGACCTGAACTCATCCCACTTGAGAACTATGTCTCCAACCTTGAAATTCTTGGCTTTAGCTCTCTTATCAAAACTTTTCTTTGTTTGGATCTAGTGGAACTCCATGTCCTTCATGGACTTATCTCTAATTTCCTCTAACTCCATCAACTAAGCATATCTGATCTACAAGGGATCTCCTTCTTCAAATAGGGCATATTGAGTAGCTAAGTCCAGAGCTGACAATTCAACTGAGATAGACAACTTGGCCTCTTTGCCATACACTAGCACATAAGGAGAATTCTCAATGATCTTCTTTGGAGTGATTCTATCTAACCATAGGGTAGACCTCAGTTTAGTATGCCAATCCCTCTAATTTTTTTGAAGAGTCTTCTCGATTATCCTAATGAAGTTCTTATTGGTGCATTTTGCCAAGCCATTTCCTTGAGGGTAATAATTGGAACTAGTATTCAGATAGATGCCATTCTTGATTGCCCACTCTGAGACTTTGAGGCCTATGAATGCTAATGCATTATCTGAAATTATAGAATCTGGAATGCCAAACCTATGAATTAAATCATCATAAAAACTTGATACAACACTCTCATTGGCTTCTTTTAATGCAATTTCTTATGTCCATCTAGTGAAATAATCTATTGCAGTGATTATCCACTTGTGGCCTGCACTAGATGGAGGATTGATCATTCTAATGAAGTCTATGCCCCACTTTATGAAAGGTTTCTCTATTCTAACTGGCTGTAGGGGCAAGGTTGCAAGCCTTTCTTTTCCTGCAAACATGGCACACTTGATGCATTTCCTCACATACTCATGACTATCCTTGAAGATAGATGGCCAATAGTATCGAGCCCTCATGATTTTAAAAGTAGTAGTTCTAGGGGAAAAGTGACCTCCAGAAGGTCCATCATGAAACTAAAATAGAACATCAGCTATCTTTTTTGAATCTATGCATCTTAAAAGGACACCATTGTGATCCTTTCTGAAAAGAACCTCATTTATCAACACAAAAGGAACATATTATAATCTATAATATCTCCTTTTTGCTGAATCCAAACCTGCAGGACATTGTCCTGTCTTCAAATAATTGATCATATTAGGCAACCGGCTTGTTGCCTTGGCTTGTTCTTCTGTAGAATGCACCACCAAAGATGCATCTATTTTCTCTAATTTCATTGAACTTTCATCCCCTTCCAAATGTTCACAAAGACCTCTTCCTCTAACTAGCTTGGTAGTTTGAATATCTATGTCATATTCCATCACCTTGGTGATCCAACCAGCTCTTTTCTTGTTTAGGTCTTTGGAAAGTAAAAAATATTTAACACTTGGATGAGTAACTTTCAAATGTACCTTGCTATGGGTCAATAGATATCTAAACTTTTTAAGGCTCTTTACCATAGAAAGTACATGTTTTTCTACAAAAGAGTATCTTTGTTCATACTCTTCTCAACCTTTGCTAAAGAAAGCAATAGGCTGCTCCAATCCTTCTAAATTTTCTTGGGTCAGCATTGCAAATATAGCATCATGACCTCCATAAGCATAAAGGATAAAATCCTTATTGAAATTTGGGTTTAGGAGAGAAAGGGTTTCTGTTAAGGCCTCTTTGGTAGCTTGGAAATTGACTCTCCCTTCTTTGGTCCAACTGAAAGCTGAACTCTTCTTTAACATGGTTGTCAAAGGCTTTAGTAAATCTGCAATGTTACGCAAGAACCTTCTAACAAAGTTAATCTTTCCTATGAAAGATTAGAGACTTTTCTTATGATGTGGCAATGGTAGCTCTAAGATAGGTGCAATTCTCTCAGGATCTATTGTAATCCCTTCTTTGGATACTACATATCCCAACAATTTTCCTTTATGAATTGCGAACACACATTTCTTAGGATTAAGAGATATCCCAAATTCTCTACACCTTTCAAAGATCTTCCTCAAATGTTGGATGTGATCTACTGCATGCTTTGAATAGATAGTTATTTCATCTAAATAGACTAGTACAAATTTATACATGAGGCTTTTAAAGGCCATATCCATTGCCTTTTGAAATGTAGCACCTGCATTTGACAAACCAAAGGGCATCTTTTGATAAGCCATGGTTCCTCACTTGGTTGTAAATGTAGTCTTGTATTGATCCTCTTCATTCACTAAGATTTGATTGTATCCTAAATAGCCATCCAATAATGAAAATCTCTTAGATCTAGAGACACATTGTAAGATTTGTTCAATGGAGGGTAGTGGATGGTGGTCCTTTAATGAAGCTCTGTTAAGATCCCTAAAGTCAGCACATAACCTCAGCTCCCCATTCTTCTCCCTAATAGGAACAAGGTTGGAAACCCAACTAGTATGCTTGATGGGGTAGATGACACCAATCTCTATCAATTTGAGCACCTCTTTATGCATAAGTGGCTCAAGTTTGGGATTAACAGGCCTTTGCTTTTACCTTACTAGTTTGGCATTAGGCTCTAATTCAATAGTGTGCTAAGAAAGGGCAGGATCAAAACCTTTGAGGTATTCATACTACCATGCAAACACATCACTAAATTCTTTGAATAACTGAGTGTAAGCTTGCTTTTCCAATTCAATGTTCACCTTTCCAAATTGTAGGCTCCTACCTGGTTCCAACTCTAGTTCAACACAATGTTCTTGTTGGACTACCAGGCCAGCTTTATTCTTCTTAACTTCATCATCCTTGTTGAAGATAGTCTCTAAGGTGACAAGACCTCTAGGCATCTTATTAGACTTAAGTTATGTCACTTGATCACCATAGTTTTTTGATAGCCTATCTTGATTGTGTTCTGAAAAGATATCCTCTTCAAACAAGAATTGTAGAATTTGTTCATCATTGTCAAACACCTACCAATTGACATCATTATCAGGAATAAATGGTCTGACAATCACCTTGATATGCTATTGATCTATTTCTTTTGAAACACTATTTGGAATGTCATACTGATATCCAATAGTAGCTAACCTATCTACATTTTGGTTTAGTTTCCTAGGGATAGCAACAATATTGAAAGCACAAAAATCTTCAATTACATCCCAAACTCTATGTTTGTATAATTTCAAAGTGTCATTTTTGGTTTCACTTATCCCTCTTACTTGGCTGACAACTAATTCACTGTCACCATAAACTTTTAAGGCCTTAAGCCCTCTTTTTCTAGCCCACTCTAGTCCATTGACTAGATTTTCATACTCTGCAGTATTGCTAGTGCAGGAGAAATTGAATCTAAAGGCAGTATAATACCTTTCTCCTTTTGGGGACACTAACATAGCACCACCACTAGAACCATGCCTACTTCTTGCTCCATCAAAAAATAGTTCCCAAATCTAATTATTCTGATCCTCTAAATTAGTGTCCTCTTTGAGAAGGCTTGGCTCTATGGATCCACTTTCTTGTATCAAATAACTTCCCAAACCAAAATCCCAAACAAGATTTTCTTGGGCCTCTAAAGCTCTTTCATCTAGAAGAATATCAGGGATACTCTCTATCTTTGTGCTTGCTTCACTAATAGTTTGGAAGTCACTGTCATCAAATATGGGGCAATTTACATTGATTGCATTGGATACATATGGCTCTATATGGTGTGCTACCAATGGTTCTGACTTAATGGTGACCTTGGTCCCATACCTTATATGAAATATCATGTGAGACCAGTCAGAAGATAGGTAGCCTCCTATCTTGGCTGTAAACTTCCTTGACAAACATATGGCAAATAATGCAAGGAGATCTATGATATATATATCAAGGAGGATGGAAAAATTAGGACTAGCATGTAGGATTAAACTAGTATTCTTGGCCACACCTATGGTATTGACTGAGGATCCATCAAGTTGGGTAACCTTCTTTTGGAAGGGTTCATATTTCAGTCCTAATTGATTAGCCACTTTCTTGGGTATTACAGTGCTAGTAGCTCCACTATCTACCATACAATTATGTACTAAAGATTTTCCAATAATTAGAGATACATAAAAGGGAGGTGCTTTTGAATTCCTACCTTGTGTGATATTGGCCTTGGAGTTTCTACTTGGAGCCTCCTTCTCTTGATCAGTGTTAACCAACACTGGCTCTACAACTTCTTTTGTAGGTTGAGGAGTTGTCACTTCTATCATGGCCTTCTTCAAAATTTCAAGCTATCCTAGAAGAGCCAAAGAGTCCCACATGGACATGGTGACATTCACCTTCTTCATGTTGTCTACAATCTTATAAGGTGTCACAATGTGCACTCTTTGTTGTGCTTTCACTATGATGGGCTCCACTTCTTTGGAATGTTGGCCTTCTTTGCTTGTAATGACAGGAGCCTCCTTAGGTGTGATGGGATCAACTTGCTACAATGGCTCTGTGGATGTAGTGTCTTTGGCATTGGAATCTTCTCTCTCCATGTCTTGAGCTCTCCTTTTTGCTCTTGTATAGGCAACAAAAGTAGCTTCATCATTGACCCCATTGAAGTCAAGTTGCTCCCAATTAAAAAGAGCAATCTCATTTTCTTGTGATTCCTGTTAAGGGACTAATCCACTGGATCAAGCCTCTAATTGAGCTTGTGAGGCATTTTGAAGCATTAAAGCTTGGTTCATCCATCCATTTGAACATGTGGCTTGATTGTGAGGTTGATTACAAGGAAAACACCATTCATTATCCATAGCCATATTATTTTGACTAGGAACCATATCCCTCACTGGATTTGTAGAATTTAGAGGTGCAGGGTTATATGGTTGGAATGGTCTTTGATTGAAATTTTGTCTTTGTCCTTGATAGCCTCCTTGGTATGATGGCCTATTTTGTTGATAAGGATGTCCTTGATTTTGATATTGCTGATTAGGACCTTGGGCTTGTGTCTGAAAGGGTGGTCTAATTCCTTGACCTTGCTTCTTTAGATTTGTGACCTCTTTAGTCAAGGTCTACAACAAATTTGTCATTTCTTGTTCACTGCTCTGTTGGCTATTCTTTATCTCTTGTAGCTCTTGAGAGAAACTAGTTGTTAGCTCTTGACCACTAGTACTAGCCTGAGGTGCTAATATGGTGGGAATAGGGGTGAATGGGGGTACTTGTGTAGGTGGAATGGGCTGAAGGCTAGGTAAAATGGGCATTGGAGGCCTTCTAGTAATCATGCCTGCTTGAATCAAACAATTTTTAGCCCTGACAGCTATGTCAAAGGCTTGAGGTAGAGAAGTACCACCCATAGATTGGATCATGATAGAAATTTGATCATTTAGACTTTACAAGTAGTATAGGAAAGCATGGTCAGCTGATGGTCTCACGGAAACTGGAATTCTATTCCACGTCTTGAGGAATCTACTATTGTAATCTGTCATTTTCTCTCAAGGGTCTCTCTTAATAGTTGTTAACTATTCAACTAGAGACAAGTTATCTGATTTATCCTCAAAATGTTTACTTAATGCATCCCCTAACTCATCCCATGAAGTAATGGAACCAATAGTTAGAGTTCTAAACCATTCAAGAGCCTTACCTTTAAAAGAGGTTGCTAATAATTTGGTGGCCACATCCTCTTGAGTTATGTTGTGTATGCTACAGATGGTGGTCACATCTCTTATGTGTTCAAAAGCAGTTGTCTACCCTTCACTAGTGAAATTAGGTATACTCTTTAGTGCCACCAAGCGCACATCATGATGTTGAGCAAAGGCTAGTGGACTCCCCTAGTTGAAGGGTGCAAATGCAATGGTCTAGCCATTGTAGGAGTTGGAATCTGAAGATTAAAAACTATATGAGTTGTATTTGCTACTGGATTTGAATCTTCCTCTAGATCTCTGGTTAGAGATCTACCTCTTCTTCTAGAATGAAAGGGAAAAGGTCTCCTTTTTGAGGTATCCGATGGTGTTGATTGAACTCTCCTTGCAGGGGATGTTCTTTGAATTGACCTACCTTTGTGACTTCTTCTTGATGGTAACTCTAAAAATTTAGTGGGCTTTGAGCTTCTAGTCTCAATCTTTCTCATAAACCTTGAACAAGGTTAGCCCTGATCCTTGAAATCAGTGGAGTTACTAGATATACTTGATAGAATTGTTGGAAATATTCAGGAATTAACCGAGTTACTGAGAGGGGAGGGGTGAATCAGTAACTCCAAATTTTCTTTCAATTTAACATGTAATTTACTTTTAACCTTTGGATACAGAAAGAATGAAACTTAAATGCATTCACAATAATGACACATAGATTTGGTTACCCAGAAACCTTCCAAAAAGAAAGTAAAACTGGGGTGGGGATGAAACCCACAAAGCTTTAATACTGCAGAATAAAGTTGGTCGGTTAAGGCTTACAATTTGATCACTTCTAATGATTTTCCCTGTTAGGAGCAATAAGGATTGCTAAATCCACCCTATTAAAAGATTTACAAAACATACAATGAAGTATGCACTCGGTAAAGAGATTTTACAAAAGACTGTTAAGTCTACCCGGTTAAAGGATTTAGTACTGATTCACCTGTTAGGATGAAACAGTAGATCTCTTGCTTTGCAACTGGATTGCTGATTGAGATTCACTGATGTACTGATCACCTTCTGTGATGAATTTGTCTTTGCTGTTCCTTATACTTCTGAAGCCCTTTGTAATTCGCTTATTTCTGCCTTTCTTTCTTTTTCACATATATGCCTCTTTCTTTTTTGACATTTTTACAACATTGTTTATATACAAGTCTTAAAAAATTAATTTCAATTACAATTACAAAGTTGGCTTGACAAATAAACATAAGTGCTACTAAGTCGGCCCAAGTATGGTTACACGGTTCCTGCAAACTAACTCAGTGACTTTCTGATACTCGGCGTCCACTGCATTACTCGGCATCGTCATGCACTCGGTAGAAGTGAAAGCACGGTTCATACTGATCACTCGGTAGGTTTTGAACTCAGTAAATACTGGTGACTCGGTAGACATGATGTTACTCGGTTTACACTGTCCTGTTCGGTTTGTACTAACTTGCTCGATTTGCACTGTCTGCTCGGTTTGCACTTAGAATGCAAATAAGTGTTGTCACTAGTGGCAATTCTGTTTAATGCCAACAATCTCCCTTTTTGGCATTACTGACAAAAACACTTATTGGTCAAAACTTATATACATGAATCATGCTAAGTTTTATTTTGATTTTTTAAAATTTGTCTTTGTTATAGAGATTTATACATTGTCTCCCCCTTTCAATGTGCTAACTGTTTCTATACAAATCTTCTTCTATACATATATCTCCCTCTATACATATCTCCCCCTTTTTGACGATAATGCCAAAGGTGTATATACAAGTTATTTACAGAGAGAATCCAAAATTTGATAGAAAATCAGAATGTACCTTCATTATTAGTGCCAGGGTTCTGTCCCAACTTTCTTGCAGAATCTTACATGTTTGGATTACAATTTGGACTTCTGTAGAGAGTTCAATCATGTGATCTGCTATAGAGAACTGATTGTCATGAATCAATGTTTTGGAATGTTCAATGTGCTTATACATTGTATTCATGATGGGAAGGATCATGTGTTGGATGTCTAGCAGTGTGGACCGGATCCTTGTGTCTTCTTTCAGTAGATCAGACTGCATGTTTGATAGGTGTGAGATTTTCATGTGATGAGTAGAGCTTGAACTTGGTTCAAGTTGTAGCTTCTGTATGCTAATCTTCATATCCTCATCCATTTTATTCATTTTATCCTTAACATCCTTTGTGAACTCGGAAATATTGCACAATCTGGCCAAAAGAGAGGTAGGATTCGAATAGATAGATTCAATGTTTGACAAAACTGAAGACAATTCTACTTGGTTAATAGCTATGTGCTGAGCAATGTGCTCAAGCACTTTATTGTTGAATCTCTTCTCAGCTCTTTCAACTAACTTTTCTATCCCAGATGAATCCTCATTGTATTTATTAACTGCTTCTGCTAATTGTAGCAAAACATGTTGGGAGGAGTCTACTTTAATACCTAATGCATCAAACAAAATGTCCTTAGCATCCTTGATGATTTGATATTCCTTGTCTCTCTCCTCTTTAAGCTTCTTTTGTTTTGCTTTCCTTTGGAGGATCTCACCTATATTTTGCATTTGGTCCACTGATAGATTTGCAAAATCTAATGTAGGAATCTCTATCTCTTCATCTAGGTCTATATCCTCTACTACATTTTTACCCAAAAATTTTATACTCGGTAGAGCCTTAGGCTTATCTGTACTTAATGCCTTGGTAGTAGTGACAGTAGATATAGTAGGGCTAGCTATAGAGACTGGTATACTTTCTACTGGAGAACTTAAAATATTTACACTTGAAGATTCAAAAACTGGAAAACTTACTGCTGGAAAACTTGATGATGCGGGAGACTACAACTCGGTAAAAGAAATGATAGTTGCTTCTGTTGTTGCTATAGATGATTGGACAAATGTTGAATTTGTCACAACCATGCTTGAAGGTGTCTCCGGGCTGGATGTAGAAACTTTTACTGGGAAGGTAGGAAGGGATGCAATGACTTCTGCTGCTATCCTCACAGTATCATCTACCTCAGTGTCTTCTTCTTGTTCATCACTGTCATCTTCAATATCTTTTATTATGACTATTTCAATACTCGGTTGGTGAAGGTGGTATATGTTCTTCCATGTAGCATTTGCAGCCTTCACAACCGATTCAATATTGTTGATCAAAATCAAACAAGTATTGAACTTTAATGTCATCTTACTTTCATTTTCTTTTAATGCCTTCTTTACTTCATCATTTTTCAAGCTCGGCATTAACTATCTTAGGGTTTGATCAAATATATCTATCACAGTTTGCTTTGCATTGCTCCATCTCATTTTTATTGGATTTAATAGAACTGCTGGAACTTGTGGGGCTATTTCTTCAGGAGAGTATTTCCACTGTCCGATCTTCTCAATAACAACATCTTCTATTTCCTTCTGTTCTGTTTCTGATCTGGTTTCATATCTAAAAGATTTTATGTTACTTACTCCAGATCCGGATCCATCTCTAAAGAGTTTGATCTTTTCTTGAAAGTTTAGAGGAGGCCTTTTGAATACTATGTCTTTATCTTCCTTGTCTGCCTTGCCTCTTTCATTTCTCCTTGTAAATACAGCAGTGGGAGGCTTAGGTGCCTTAGTGATGAATACCTTTCCTTTCTTCTTTGCAGGTTCTGGTTCCTCTGTTTTCTCATCCTTTTCCTCTTCTTCTTCATCTTTTTCTTCTTTGTCCTCGGTTATCATTTGCATTTTGGCTATCCTCTTCTTTCCTTTGTTTACCGCCTGTGGAAGCTTTATGCTTAGTTCAATTCTTACCTTAGCTTCATCATATGTTCCAAAATATGGAGCTTTGGGATTGACAGGCTGATTAAGAAGAGCTTCAATGATATTCTTGGTTTCATCAATATTTACCTCATAAGGAAGAGGTTTTACATATACAGTCCTCGATTTAGCTGCTTGAATATATACATTATGACAATCCACCATAAAACAAATGTCATCCTTGTAATTTTCCACCAACTTCTGTGGAATTCAGAATCTGTCATTCATTTTCTCTTTGAAAGACTCAAAATAATTATCCATGATGCTTTCAAAATTTTCACCCATTTCTGAGATGTATTCACTTATTTCATAAAGGGCTGGCACATCTTTTCTCCATACAACTTTTCCTTTAGAAGGGAATAATTTCTGAACATAGAAGAATAAACAGACCAATAAGGATCCAAACTTACATGGATTGTTTTTGGAAGTTTGAATGCTTTCCATGTTTTTGTTAAACTGCTTTAACAATAAGTCTGCTAGGTCAAATGTTAAGTTATTCTTGACCACTTTGTATGCTAGGTCAATAGCTTCACAGGAGACACTATTCTGTCGACTAGAACTGTAAATCTTATGGGCAATGATGTGTGTACCAAACTTCAGTTCAGCATCGGTAATGCTGCTAACTTTCATGCCTCTACCGTCCCACTCAGCTAGGGTTTTCTTCTCTAGTTCTGTCCGACCTAGGGTTTTGGTAGTTTTTGCTTTGTTCAACATGGGAAGACCGGTGATTTGATGAATCATCTTCTTTGTGATCTCTATGGGTTGCTCAAGCCAAATTTTTCCATCATGTACACGGCTGAGAATGTATCTAACCCATTTATCTCGAAAGTTTTGAGGTAGATGTGCAATGTGAACTAAACCTTTATTTTCCAGATGTTTGTGCTCGGGTTTCAGAATACCATCCACACACAGTTCTTCACACATAGTATCTAATTCTAGGTTCCCCATTTCATGAATTGAACAGTTGAAATGATTGCGGATATCGTTAATAAGTAGTACCTTAGGAGGAATCTGAGATTGAGCTCCGTTCGGATCTAGGGCTGCTGCAATTGCAGGCACGATCTTGAAATCTGGTGCTTTCCATTCCCCTTGGACTAACATATCAGATCCTTTCTTCGCTGAAGTGCTGGATGATGCCATGGTAGCTCATAGAAAATTCCTTTCACAAAAGTGTTGAATCACTGGGTTGCTCTTGAAATTTTCTGCTCTCAAAGTGCTAAAGGTTCACGGTGAAGAATGAGTTCGATTACTTGCTTTTTGTTTATAACTCTATCATTAATGCTCAGTACAAATTAGGGTATGAATTCTGACAGACTGTCACCCACTAAGAATTAATTGCTCGGTAAAGACTTCACAACTCGGTGAACTCGAGAATTCATATTGCTCCGACCTTGCTCGGTAAAGACGGGTACCGACCTTGCTCGGTGAAGACTGATACCGACCTCCCTGTGATCTTACTGCATCTTGTATGCTGATTTAGATCTTTCTTTTAATTTGGTTCTGGAACTGCTTGAGATTGGTCTATGAGAATACAGTTCCATTGCTTTCTTGGAAATTTAGTTTGAGTCGGTAGAGCCATCCATTCCATTACTTGGACTGGATTTCTCGGTAGATTTAGGAATTCATTTTTGTCTCACCTGTTTCCTGACCTTAGTTGCTTCATTCTTCTTTCCATCTTCAACTTCACTAGCATTCATGGAGTTTCTGGCTATGTGACCGAGTTTAGTGCATTTGAAGCATCTTACGGTAGTATCTCTTTTCCTTAGATGATGTTTTATGCAATTCATGCCAATGTGTCCATATTCTCCACAGTAATGACATCTACACCAGGTGTTGTAGTCCCATCCAAACATTGCTTTCATAATTTGTTCTGCTGGATTAAATGTCTTGGATCTGCACTCAGATGCCTTGTGACCTTGTTTGTTGCACTTGTGACAATTACCTCTGAATCTTGGTTTTTCCCTGCATTCATTTGCTTTGTGACTAGGTTGATTGCAGCTGTAACATTTTCCATTGAATTCTGCTTTTTCATTGTTCCAACATTTATTTGAAGTATGTCCTATTTTACCACAATGATTACAAGTAGGTTTTTGATTTCTTTGAGTACCTTGCTTAGAAGACTCGCCTTCTCCTTTGTATCCAAGTCCTGCTTTTCCTTTTTTCCTATGAAGATTTCACTCATACAGCTGATTCAAGTCTTCTTGACTTTTCAGCATTCCTTCATTGATTTGTTTTTCAGCGTTTAGGTCATCCACCAATCTTAGATTGATTTCCTTTTCAGATCTTAGTTCTTCTCTTGTTCTTTCTATTTCTAATCTTAGATTCAGAATTTCCTCATTTGTATGAGAGATCTGATCAATTAGGTTTTCTAGCTGAAGGGTTTTATTTTGGACTTCAATGTTCCTTCCATCTAATTCATCTTTTAACTTGTTTCTTTGTTCCAAGATCTCACAGAATCTTGTAGAGTGTAGCTCTTGTTCTCTTTTTAATTTTCTCACTTCTTCCTGCAGAGACCCATTCTTTTCTAGGAGTTCTTTGACAGCATTGTTTGCTTCATCTGAGTTATTTGAGGGAAAAAGATCTTCAATCTTTTCTTCAATGTAATTCTGATCATTCATCTGATTTGCAAGTTCCTTCCTTCTTCTTAGGGATTGGGAAAGATGTTCTTTTGCTTCTTTGAGTTTAGCTATGGCCATTTCCAGATCTAGCTTTTCATTTTCAATTACCTTGTTTAGTTTGAATACCTCCATTGTCCTGGATCTTTGCTCAAGCTAGTTAAGCTTTGTCTTGAGAACCAATGCTGCTCTGCTACCAATTGTTGGAAATATTCAGGAATTAACCGAGTTACTAAGAGGGGAGGGGTGAATCAGTAACTCTAAATTTTCTTTCAATTTAACATGTAATTTACTTTTAACTTTTGCATACAGAAAGCATGAAACTTAAATGCATTCACAATAATGACACATAGATTTGGTTACCCAGAAACCTTCCAAAAAGAAAGTAAAACTGGGGTGGGGATGAAACCCACAAAGCTTTAATACTGCAGAATAAAGTTGGCCGGTTAAGGCTTACAATTTGATCACTTCTGATGATCTGCCCTGTTAGGACCAATAAGGATTGCTAAATCCACCCTGTTAAAGGATTTACAAAACATACAATGAAGTATGCACTCGGTAAAGAGATTTTACAAAAGACTGTTAAGTCTACCCGGTTAAAGGATTTAGTACTGATTCACCTGTTAGGATGAAACAGTAGATCTCTTGCTTTGCAACTGGATTGCTGATTGAGATTCGCTGATGTACTGATCACCTTCTATGATGAATTTGTCTTTGCTATTCCTTATACTTCTGAAGCCCTTTGTAATTAACTTATTTCTGCCTTTCTTTCTTTTTCACATATATGCCTCTTTCTTTTTTGACATTTTTACAACATTGTTTATATACAAGTCTTAAACAATTAATTTCAATTACAATTACAAAGTCAGCTTGACAAATAAACATAAGTGCTACTAAGTCGGCCCAAGTATGGTTACACGGTTCTTGCAAACTAACTCGGTGACTTTCTGATACTCGGCGTCCACTGCATTACTCGGCATCGTCATGCACTCGGTAGAAGTGAAGGCATGGTTCATACTGATCACTCGGTAGGTTTTGAACTCGGTAAATACTGGTGACTCGGTAGACATGATGTTACTCAGTTTACACTGTCCTGTTCAGTTTGTACTAACTTTCTCAGTTTGCACTGTCTGCTCGGTTTGCACTGTCTGCTTGGTTTGTACTATCTGCTCGGTTTGCACTGTCTACTCAGTTTACACTTAGAATGCAAATAAGTGTTGTCACTAGTGGCAATTCTGTTTAATGCCAAGAAGAATGACTTCTAAAATCCTATTGTATGCAATCTGTATATCAGAGATTGCATATCTTCAACATGAATCTGATTCTTTTACTATCCCACCAAGTGTGCTAGAATTTTTATACACTAAGTTTGCACCCTTATCTCAAGCTCTCGTAGTCTTGATAACCTAGTATAACATGGGAATCATCTCCAGGTGTAGGACCTATGCTAACTGAGATGAGACCTCTAGGTTCTAGGCTGGTTCCTCTTGGATAATCACCTTAATTTTCTTCTAGACATGAAAAAGTAAACTCTTGAGGGAAAGGGATAGAAGGAGTGCTTGGAAAGGGAAATGACTGAAAGAAAACTACCTACTAGGTGATGCACCAAAATTAGGGTTTGGATCTCAGTATAAAGGAATGGAATCAATGAAAGGCTTAGGTCTAGTAGGTCACAACTTACTGAATAGGCTTGCATAAGTGTTTCATAGGAGGGCCTGGACATAAGACACAACCAATGACCTACAAATAGACATTCACTTCTACAACCTGGTGTATGAATGATACAAGACTATTAGGGGGCTGAAGTATACCCACAAAAACATCTAAATTAGATCAAACATAATAACACACATGATTACAAAAAGTAAGAGGGATCAGGAACCCTAAGATATCACTAAAAACATCATGCACTTTAATCCAATAAGAGATGACCTAAACAAGGAAGCATAGGGACATGAAGAACTATCACAAAATACCTCTACAATGTCTAAATAATCAATGGGAGATTATAGAATGTGGAAAACTAGAGGGCAGGAAGAAATGACATGGATAGCTTTCCAAGAAAGAGACTTTCTTCTTTACAAAGTGCAAACTCTGAGCACTAAGGCTCCAAAAATACAATATATACATCTCCTCTAAACAAGCGGGAGTAAAACCTAACTAGGGTTAAAAATTTTACAATATAATAATCAAACCCTAGGTGTACTAATGACCCATCATCAAAACTCTGAGAACATTGACAACCAGATCAAATCTTCCCTTTGTGTGTTGATCCTGGTACTGAGCCCACCTATAGACACAACTACCTCGATCCATCTACCCACCTGCAACTCCACTAAGCCATGAAGGCTCACAATATAATACGAAATCTTAAATAATAGTACTGGC